>JARFNZ010123755.1:0-11975 GCA_031763405.1 Balanus nubilus
CCCCCCCCCCCCGTCGGTGAAAAGTTGGCTCAGACCCCCGTCAGTGCGAGGGTTAAAAAATGACATCACGAGTTTCTTCACATATAGAGTCAGTAGGTACCTACAAACAGTAAAAAATAAGGAAATTTTGAAGTGTAGCTTAAAGATAGTCCATACGCAGTTCTCTTACATATATTCCGTTTCTTTTGTTATTTTTAGAATTTGGGATTTTGATGACCGTAAAAAATATATTTTTTTACAACCGATTTTTGGGTGTTAAAACTAAAAAATCTGAGAATCCGAAATCGACATTTTGTAGTACTTCTTATTTTACGTATTTTTCATTTTTATTTACATTTTGCTTCCAAAGTGAATTTTGGGCAAATTCGTAAACATTTAGCATTTTTTGGTCCAAATTGGGATGTAATAACGTCACAAAACTCGATATATCTCAGAAACTTTCCAACGGAACTGCTTCATCTTTTCTCACCAGATGTAAAATTGATATACCAGAAGGTTAAGGTTTGTATTGTTTGCGCAATCCGTTTTTGAGTTACTTAACATATACGACAGGCAAAATTTGACCCGAGGTCAAGGTCACGTGGTGATCAAAGTAAGTCAAGTTGGGTTACGTTGCATATGAGCCGATGCGTCTTGATGGGACAAACACTTTGGTACCATTTTCACGTCTCGAACTTCATTCGATCAAAAGTTATTGGCAAAAAGGGGCTTGTGACCTCATATGACCTCAGATGAACTCGTAAGAGGTCACTGATCAAACATTGCACTTGTATCATCAATAATGGCTTAAGAAAACCTGATCCTGAAAGAACTGGACAGATACGCTGTGTGTCCTTGAAATAAGAACATTTGGAGATTCCCCCATTAACTTATAATGGGGGAGGTCACCAAAATGACCTGACCTCAGGTCACCGACATAAAAAGATCTAAGACATATAAGTTTTAAGTTCTGATACACTAAGTGTTGCTGAAAGTTTCAAATCCATCGGTCAATCACTGGCTGTGGCACACCTGCAAACATTTTTGGAGGTGGGGTCACATGACCTAGACTGGTGACCTAACCTGAGATGACCTGAGGTCAAAATTTTAACACAATGCGCGCAATTGATATCCAAATAGGTGCGCTAATTTTGGCATCGCTTTGCGCTACCGTTTTTCCGCTATCAACGAAAAACCGAGGGGGGATATCAACTGCCCCCCCCCCCGCGGTAGTGCGAGGGTTAAAAACGTGGGATTTTGTGGCAATTTACCCCAAAATAAATTTTCCTTTTTTGGGGTGCTCAAAAATCGAATTCTAAAAATCAAAGATAGCTATCTTGAAGAGAATGTCATCTGCTAGAATGAATGAATGAATGAATGAATATCACAGTTTTTGCGAAAATCTGTGAGGAAAGGTAAAAGTCACCCTCCTCAGCGGTGTGCGGGTTAAAAAAGATGGTTAGACATTAATTGGCTTATAAAAATTAATTGATGATTACAAAGACAAAAATTGAACATGAAAATAAGTATTTAGCTTCTGTTAAAGACGCCTAATTGATTGATCCACAAAAATTGGCACCCCTTTTCGAACATCGATTGCGAGCATGTTGCTAAAATTTTGACCCCAGGTCATCTCAGGTCAGGTCACCAGTTTGCAGGTTTGCAGGTGTGCCACAGCCACAGTGGTTGACTGATGGATTTGAAACTTTCAGCATTGCATTACGGCATCAGTACCTGCAACTTGTATATCTCAGATTTTGTATGTCTCGGTGACCTGAGGTCAGGTCATTTTGTTGACCTCCCAGTATTAGTCAATGGGGAATCTTCTAATGCTTCTTTTCTCGAGGATACACATGATATCAGCCCAATTCTTTCAGGATCATGTTATCTTAGGCCAATATTACATTATCTTCAATAGCTATTAAGTTATTTGCGATTTTTTCTTCGAAAAATGGCCTTTCGACTTATCATGACCTCTGGAGCCTTAACCGCTGACTTGAGGTCAATTTTGACGCCAATTCTGCCATATGAAATTTTCAGAGCTTTCGAATGTTTTTCGTTTCTTTCTAGATGTCTTAGTTCCTGAGATAATCGGGGATTTCTAAAGTGTTGTTTCAGATACTCGTATTATGAAAAAATGACCTTCGGTGACCTCTGGTGACCTCAATATTGACCTGACCAGAAAATGATCTTTATAATTTATGTAGCCCTCGTCAAAATCTCTCTTTCATGCTCAGATTCTACCTTTGTTCACCAGCAGAATTATGTACAAAAAATACGTAAAAAACACCATAAATATCAAAGTATAAAATGTACCTACCTATTCTCATACAAAATTAAAGGCGACATGTTCAAATCCCTTTCAAATCTAGTTTTGTTGCCATTTATATTCAACTTAGAATGTGTTTGATTTATTTGTCGTCAATGTTCATAGGTCATCAAAACTGACTCAATCTGTACGGAAAGTGACATCATTTTTGTTTACTGTTATCTAGTCTTAAACTCTATTGACTGTCCACATGGACGGCGAGATCATGTCATGGGCACAGCCGTTTGTCCCAGACGGATCTAGTTAAGTGAAGTTATATTGGACGGTGCGAGCGAGCTACAAAGAAGTACTTCCAAATGAATGCACTTCTAAATTAAATTAAGCTGAATCCCCTTTTATTATACCACTCTCGACCATCAGGTTGACAGATTGCAGGTCCATTGCATACTTAGTCCTCCAAGTGCATAGTACATCGCTTCGCCGCGTACACAGGTGACACTCATTGGGTTTATAATACCATGTACTCATTGCAGATGGAAAAGGTACCAACCGGACTTACACGCACCGCAGCTGGGAGGGATATCACCTGGCAGGTAGTACATTAAACGCAACACAGTCATTATGCGGAGGTACACTAACCATCTTGGCACAATCACATAACATATAAATTATGGAGATGGCGGCAATGGGTTACACCTCCATTACGAATTGAAATTAATATGCATTACCTACATGGTACATTCGCCGTACACATAAGCAGAGGGGGCTCATCTGGGTACACAGAATGGTCATACATTGTCAGAGAATGGTCATACATTGTCAGAGAATGGTCATACATTGTCAGAGGAGAGTCTGAAGCAGGGACCACAGGCCGGAGCCGGCACACGGAGGTATGGCTTTCGTCCCGTGGCATTCGTTTTGTAACTCACATTATAACTAGGCCCGCGATATCCTAAGAAGCACAGCAAAAAAATATAATCTTACAGAATAGCAAGTTAGCAATAGCAAGTTGCTGTTTCGTGCTTTTGCGCAAGGAGACATTAGAAAAGTATCAGAAAGGATTTTTGATGGCGCAACAAGCATCAAGAGAGACATAATGACACACAACAGTCTTTGTTAGTTCTTGCAACACTTGCCACCTTATTTTCTAGTGAAGTCGCTTTTTCTCTAACCCTGTCATACAGCATCATTTTTGGAATCATAAACAAATTATCAAATTATCCCTACTTCTCTTCGCTTAAGTAACACCATCTACCGTAAGTCCGAGGCGGTATTGCTCGAAAACTGAATAAAACGTTACATGTGAACAGGAGCGGTGACAAATCAGTGTCGCTTTTTGTGACCCTGAGGCAAACAAATGTGCCTCTGCACATTGTTAAAGGGCTAGTTTTAAACGATTGCTGATGGGACTTGCAACTCTTTATCTATGGACACTGGCGGTTCCAAAACCATTGTTTGGGAGAGGCTACGAGCAGTTGGAGAACAAATGCCAAAACGGCTCACAGAATAAAAAAACAAAAAACATCGGATTTCGTTTGCTAAATCATTGCAAGCTGATCTAAATCAATCTTGTCTTCCTAGAAGTTACTTAGATTGCTGTCTATATAAAAATTTTGCGAAAATTTCAGATGGTTTCTGGGCTATGGTCGGATTACCCACCCCTAGATCTGCCAGTGTACATGGATGTGATTAAGAAACCGTCTCTCAAATAAGGTGTCCCGGAGCTGTTCCTGGATTGCGTTAGTACACCGGCCCGCTCTCTGTGCCCAGATGTCTCATCCGGCCCGCACCCTAAAAAAATTGCCCGCCCCTGGTCTAAAGGAAGATTGAGCCGAACTGTCCCTAACACGTGCTCTGGAAGGGAGAGGGATGTGGGCAAAATCTGCCCCTTCTGGTTTTTGCACGCCTCCGTCTTTTCGGCGCCTGCCTAAAATTCAATAACACGCATTGTGTGAAAAGCTTGACTTTGGATAACGCCAGGTCAGGTCACCAGGTCAGGTCAATTAGTGGAGATGTCAAAAGAACCATTCTGAAAGTTTGCAGTTGTGCCATGATCACATTTTTTGACTGATTGGTTTCAATGTTTCAAGATTTCGTAAGGGCATAGACACCTATCCTTAGTATATATCTCGTTTTTTCATATCGGTCACCTTAGGCCAGTCCAATTTCGTTGACTTCCCCTTTATAAGACAATGGGAAAACTCAGATACTTCCTTTTCGGAGGAAACAGACTAGAGGTGCAATATTTAAATACCGGCATACCGGCATGCCGGTATATTTTCAGTACCGGCGGTATTTATGCGGTATTTGAGCATATGTGATAATGCAATGGCAATGGCAGCGCCGGTATATTGCCGGTATTTCTGGCTAATGTGGTGGTGTGGTGTGGGGCCGGTATTCGATTTTAGGGAAATATTGCATCTCTAGTCTGGACTGGAGATACAATATTGAATTACCGCTTTACTGGCATTTTACTACCGCTGGTAATCATGTGGTGTACATACAACATTATCTTGACGATAAATTGTATTAATGGTTTATTTATATTTATAATTCAAACTATATGTGCGTGTGCCAGTAAATATGCCTGGAACTTGTCAAGAGCTGCGGTAAATGGCGGTATTTATTTTTATTTATGCGGTCCCGGTACGGTGCCGGTGATGCTTCTTTTTAGGAACATTTGCATCTCTAGTCTGGACTCTGGGGATCACGAGGGTCTCGAGGGCAACGAGGTTATCAGACTTGCCAGACAGCGTGGGTAACAGGGCACATGACCTAGACAAAATATAACCCAATAAGGTGGATCAATGAAGAAGTATGTGTTGTGAGGTTATGACCTATATATAACGACATCGGTAGCGCAGCGTTCTTTCTGCTGCCACCTAACATTCAACAATCGATACTTCTCCGTCAGATGACTCACAGCGCAAGAAGTCGAGCTTTTCAAAGGAACATTTTCTCGGAAAAACCTGAAGCATAACCCTTCTTGCCCCAAACTCTTCTTGTTCGGATATCGTCGCGATAAACGTCATCCATGTCCATAACGGTCGTGAATATGTCCTTGATCATCTCCATGATAACTTGTGATCTCGTTTAGGAGTGGGAGAGGAAGAGGAGTGGGGGGCCGACCCGACTCCTGGAGGAGCAGGAGCGACCGGAACGGCGGAGCAGGAAGGAGGAGGTGGAGCGGCAACGTAAGGTCACTCAGGTCAGTCGCTCGTGTCCCCACAACCTCCATAAATCATGCACTCTGCCTATTTCTAGGCACAGCGCGTCCTAATCTTCCACGCCTATACAGGCGAAGTAATTTTCCCGTTGTGATGATGAACTGCTTAAACATGTATGATGTAGCTACATCCTTGGTTACTCTGCAGGTACAGCACGAGGAGCAGCTTCCGGCTGAGTTCCGCCGCAGGCTACACGAGTGGGAACGGAAGCAGCGCGAAGGAAGCGGACGCCGGAAGCGGCCGGAGGATGGCGGCCAGCCGGACTTCCGCCGGAAGTTCACCGATGGAGAGCGGCGCCGTGGAAAACACGAGTACAGAGAGCCGACACGGCATCAGGGAGCGTCAGCACAGGTGAGAGGCGACTTCATCTCTCCCTGAGGAGTCGAGTGGGAGCAGGTGTTCCAAACCGTAGAGAAGGAATGACGAGGGCCTTGGTCACATAATCCTCTGACCGAATGCAAAATAATAATCGAGGCCTCTTCCTAAGAATGGTACTTTTTTTTGGTGGGGAAAATTGACATATTTCTTGATTTAAAAAAGGAAGGAGTATTTTTAATCCTCGAAGGTTCATTTTGGGCCAGCTCTTTTTGCAAAGTGAAAACGCTTTTAACCGTTCGGGACCTTCCCAGGTTAAACTTCATTTGTACTGCACTGTCCAGTGCTCCGTATTTAACTCTACTCTAAAGCGCCCACTGCTTAAAGAGGAGAACCTTCCGCATTTACCCAAACTCCGTGCTTCAGCCATCTCTGCCGTCTTCCACAGGCGATGGAGGAGGAGCACCTCCCGGCCGAGTTCCGGAAACGCCTCACCGAGTGGGAGATCGCCAAGGCACTGGCCGGCAAGTCGCAGCAGAACGTGGAGCAGCTGCAGAAGCACCTGCCGTCCGAGTTCAACAAGAAGTACGAGGAGTGGAGGCTCAAGATGAAGATGGCCGAGGTCAAGGCTGGCCACGGAGCACCGGCGCAGGGGCAGGTGAGAGGCGGCCGGGAGGAGGGGACAGGTGGAGAACGAGACAGAAGCTGAAAGGCATCGCATTGCCCTAATTATGTCTAAACATAGGTATTATCTGTTTCTCAAGAGAAACAGATATCTGTTTCTCAAGAGAAACAGATATAACATGATTTCCGCTGGCGAATATTAAATAAGCGAAAATAAAGAAAAGATTAGTTCCAACCTACAGCGTCCATGTCGAAGTTGACCGGATAATTTAGCTAACTTGGTGTATCTCAGAATTTTATCCCAAGTACAAAGTTGAAGTCATCATTGGATCCCGCTTACCCAGCATTTTATGACGTCCTGTATTCAACGAGTATTGGTTGGCACACAGGGGCTAGTTCCAGCTGTCGCCATCCCCTAAGCTTCGTTCTGTGTCGAGCAGGTCAGCCCAGGCTGTCAGAAGCGGAGAGCGGCGGAGCTGCGGCGACAGACCAGGACCAAGGACCTTCAATGGTTGGAGAGGGAGCTGCAGAAGGTTAGCACCGCCACAGCTGAAACAAGTGTTGCTTTGTTACAACCACACGCAACATTATTGTCTTCACAACTGGCGTGAAGATCCGTGAGAACGACGAAATGGCGGTGCTAGCCCACATACCCAAACAACGATATGCTACGTAATCATGACATGATAGCGGTGCCAATTGTTGAATTGTGTGTTATGTTTTATTAATATTGTTATGTTTGTTATAGGTGGAAAGAGAGAAAACACGACTGGAGAGAGAACGAGAGAAATATTTGGATCGAGAAGCCCGGTGAGTTATATTCACATATTGTTCTGTATCCAGTGTTTATAGAGCAGGAGGAGAAACAGTATTAACCCGTAATTTAATATTTCGTGAATCACCAATGCATGTTAAGTTCGCTAACCTGTAATCTTTGTTTGTTTGCTTGTGTGTTTTAACCGTTAGTTATACTATAAAAAATGTTATGAATTAAGGAATTTCGGCACTTAATAAATTACTGTTATTGCCGTTGAAATGAAAATCTAACATGTAAATTATGATAACAGCGAGGAAGCGTTGGCAGTGAAGTCGGCATAGCATTATGTACGTGATATTGCACCCAGGGCTAGCTACGGAGTCGGCCAAATTTAATCGACTCTAACTCCGACTTCGACTCTGACTACGACAACGATTCCGACTACGATTCCGACTCCGACTCCGACTCCGACTCCGACTCTGACTCTGACTCTGACTCCGACTCCGGCTCCGACTCCGACTCCGACTCCACTCCGCCTGAAGTCTATATCGATTCACCATCCGCGTGCAAGAGAACAATATCATCAGTGTCATCAATTTTTCTATTCGTTTAACAGCGCGTAAAACAATCGTGCACGGCCCGAGCACGGACACTGCTTGCCAGTCAAGCATCCAGTTACGTTGTAATCGCCTACGGGCGACAAACCCCACGAAATGGGCATCAAGGTAGGAACTAGAGATGGAATATTTTATCTAAAATTGAATACAGGCACCACACCACACCACCATATTAGCAAAAAAAAAACGGCAATATACCGGCGCTGCCATTGCCATTGCATTATCACACATTCTCACATACAGTATAAATACCGCCGGTACTGGAAATATACCGGCATGCCGGTATGGCGGTACTGAAATCTTGCACCTCTAGTGGGAACGCAGCTAGCTGACGGCCCAACTTCTCTTCGCCGTAACTTGTACCTTCCTCCCCCCCCCCCCCCCACCCACCCCCCTTGGCATGGTCATCGCTCTAACTTGAGGTAAAAGCTTAAACAAGTTTGCAGTAGATCATCTTGATATTATTTTAATTTCATTGATGAAACGAGCATCTGGTTAAACAATTCTTGAATAAGTGTAATCGGAAATTTACCGACAGATGATGAAAATATAGGTAACCATAGATAACATAAAACCTAATCTATGATATCCTCTTTGATATTATCTTTGACTATGCCACGGTTTTATTTTCTACTCGTTTTATTTCAAAAAGGATGTTAACACGCGCTCTGGAGGGGGTCTCAGAATTTAGCCCCCTGGAGGGGGAGGGGCAGAATCTGCCCCCTAGGATCTCAGCTCCTATAAGCGCAGGAATAACGAAATTTGGTGGCTAGGAGAGGGCCTAGTGACACGCTACTGTGTGCAATTTGTATTCCTCTAGGTCAATATCTGTAAGGTCAAATGAGTCAACATTGCAACATTTTCTCAAAGTAGGGCCTAAAAATCCGACCTCGATATTTTTTGCTATAGCTCAGAAACTATGATAGCTAGGAAGAAAATACAAAGTAATCGAAAGCTCTTGAAATTCCTTATTGCAACATTGTCCTCAGATTTGACTTAAGGTCAATAGTTTAGGTTCCAGAGGTCATCAAAGGTCAATGACTGTTTTCTAGGGATTTATTTTTTATCGCGAATAACGTTTGGTCTAATCAAGATAGGACAATAATTTTAGAACCATCATTTTTCTCTCGTCAAGGCGCTTCGAAGTAACTTTGCAAAACGTGGTGACCTAAAAGGTCAATTTCAAAAGTTGACCACAGGTCAAGGTCTCGTGTTGACCCGAGAAGGTCATGTTGCATATCAGTCGATGCGCCTCGATGAGACCAACACGTTGGTGCATTATGCACGTTTCTAGCTCTTTTCTATCAAAAGCTATTGTCAAAAAAGCGTAAGTGACCTCGGGTGACCTCAGATAACCTTGATGGCGTTGCTGATCAAAAATTGCCCCTTGATCACCAAGAAAATCCTAAGGTTACGTGATCTTGAAAGAATTAGACTGATGTGACGCGTTTCCTCCGCATAGAAATGATCTCTATTTTCCCCTTTGACTTATAATGGGGAAGCCAGTAAGTTGACCTGACCTCAGGTCACCGAGACGAAAAAATCTGAGATATACAAGTTGTAAGTATCTGTCCTCTTATGAAATCCTGAAACTGTGAAACCGCTCCGCCCAAAAAAATGTGGCCACGGTTCAACCGCAAACTTGCAAAATGGTCATTTTCACATGTCCATACCTTGACCTGACCTGCTGACCTGACCTGGCGTGACCCAAGGCCAAGAGTTTTACACCATTTGTGGTATTTAATTCTAGGCAGGTACTAAAAAAACGGCGGCGCTGCGTTCCGCGTTTTTTCCGTTACGCTCGAAAAACATGAGTGGAGGGCATATTTTGCCCCCCTTCAGTGCGCGTGTTAAGTAATATTTCCAGGCCGGCGAATATTCCACCAACCAAAGTAGTCGCCAGCTACGCGGAAAGTTCATCTCGACTTCGATCCGGAGTAGGAGTCGGTAAATTTTGTGTGACTCCGACTCCGACTTCGATTCCGGCCAAAACTGCCGACTCTGATCAACTCGAACTCCGTCTTCGACTACGACTCCACAGCCCTGATTGCACCTGTCAATTTTCAACTTTATGCTAATATTTTGATACCTGACGAAAGCTGGCAGAGGAATCATGAGGCATTGTGCAGGCAGGGTAATGGTTCCACCAACGTAAAGGGAAACTTTACCCAAGCTCACAAACCTTTCCTGCTCTTAGCATTATGTCCTCCTGACTCCTATTCTCTTCTGCAGGCTGGAGCGTGTTCGTGACGCGATGAGGCGACCTAAGGAAGACAAAGAAGATAAAGTCACGATAAAGACCGCGGAGGGAGAGTTCCGATTCGAGGGCATCAACAAGAACTTCACCAAGAAACTCTATGAGTGGGAGGAGAGACGAGGTCAGAAGACAGCAGGGCATTACCATTCATCATTAACTGATTGAATTATTGAATGAATGAGTGAAGGAATGAATGAATGAATGAAGCACATAATGTAGGAAAATAAATGAATGGATATATGACAAAGTACGAATGAATGAATGAGTATTACAAATTATTTAATAAATGAATGAATGAATGAATGAGTGGATGAATGATGGCGAGACGAGGGTGGAGAGAAAATTAGGTCTAGTCAACATACTCGTAAGTATGGACATAGATAACTGTAGTAACTCTAGTAACTAGACATAGTTAACTGTAGTAACATAGTTACTACAGCTATCTATGGTATGGACAATTCGGGCACAATTTGCCACATATTCTGTTACATATGTTTGTGGTGGCAGAATAAGATACAATAATAATAAGTTATGGCGTGTGTATGTTATGCAATAATAGTCGTTCTTGTCAGCTCCTTATGTTACAAATTTTAACCAAACCAAAACAAAAAAAATATTCATAACGAGCAAAGCCATGCCACTAAGCATTAGCCGTCGGTGGTGATTATTTGGGTTTTAAGGACTAGTGCTACTAGCGTATTACAATTTGATAAGGTGTTCCACTATTATACCAGTCTAGTTGATAGACCCCTGTACCAACACTAGTGTGGCTGTCCGTCAGGAATCCCTCCGGACTCGGAGTCCTCGACAATCGCGCTGTTGGCTCCCAACTACAGGCCGCATGAGCTGACTGAGCAGGAGACTGTGAGGATGGTCAGGTGAGGTCACTGACCGAGGTCACCTGGGGCTGCCAGACATGCTCACATACTGTAGTCAGGTATGGACAATGCAGAGGTCGGTTGAACTTAATCGAAGAGGTTACTCGATAAAGTTGACTTCTCACATGATTGCTGAGCCTCACGTTCCCTAAGATCGATCTTGCTGAATCGATTGCCAAATCACTCTCTTCAGTGTATCATAACCCGCGACTTGCTTAGGGGGGGGGGGCGTTAAACGCTCCCACTTTTTTCCGCGCTGTAGCTCCGTTCTGGGAAGGCGCAGGCAAGCCCAATTTTTGGTACCTGTCTCAAATTGAGCTGTTCACCTTGTGGCAAATTTTCAGAAAAATTAATCAAGGACTTTTGGAGATATTGACGTGTTAGTGACGTCATGACTTGTCATGTTTTTCCCAAAAACGATCAATGTTTGAAAAATCGTAGAAAATCACGTTTTCAAGCGAATTGCAAACCAAAAATGCCAAAATATTAGGAATGGCATTGTATTTGAAATGGCTATCTTTGATTTTTTTTTTTTTTGTTTTGACCCCCAAAAAACAAACAAATATTTGTGGTGAAAAAATGACCATATTTTTGTGTGAAAATTGTCAAAAAACCGGAACATATGTGTTGTAGCCATATCTGACCAATATTCATGCCACACTTCAAGTCGTTATCTACATTTTTAACCCCCGAATGGTCCCAATAAGTGTACAAACCGATGACGTCATTTTTTGAATTGCTATTTTTGACCGTTCTAGACCAGCTACGAAAAAAATGACACCACTGAACTCAGGGGACAAAACTGGTCCAGAAACATATGTTTCATGTTACAAATTATGTGTTTCGAACTTTGACATTTTTGACCTGACCTAGACCTGACCTTAAGTCAAAATGAGGTCAGATTGCAAAATGAACCTTACCATTGTATTCTACGTCTGAAACTACCCATAAAACATGTGTCACACGGCTTTTATACAACTTTCGCACTTAGTGACCTTCGTGACCTGAGCTTGACCTTTGACCTTTGCTTAGTACCGATTTTCACTCATGTA
>JARFNZ010123766.1:0-20363 GCA_031763405.1 Balanus nubilus
AAGGAAATCTAAGCAACTTTTATTAAGGAAAGTTTGTTTTAAAACGTCTAGCAAGGCACAAGGAAGCGATATCCGATTAGTTTTCTGAAATTCGCGAAACTTTTTTGGATTGATGCCCCCCACGGCGCCAGAAACGACGTTCTGGATCCGCCAGTGCTTAGTCATTGTCTGCACGGGGAAATAGTCGAATAACATGTTTCGGTCCGTGTGCCTTTGGAAAATAAATAGACTATGGTGTCTTTGACACTTAAGGTTCTATTCTTTCAACGACTATAGGTCATCTGAGGTCACGGCCGGTGGGGTCAAACTGCTGATTTTTATCATTAGGCGTAGCGCTCCTTTCCTATGGTGGGGAAGGCTGAAGGGAGGCGACGGTGCCGGCGGTGAACTCCTTTCAATTATATGTAAAACAACCGATATTCTGTTGTCTTGCGTGGCGGAGCTCTATCAGTTTGACTATCAGAGCTCTATCAGAGCTCTATCAATTTGGTTACAACTTATAACGTGTCATTGTGACGGATCTTCTCCTGCGGCCGGGGATATTTTTTCATTAGCTCAACGATAGCTCAACGATATCTTTCCACAAGCAGATGTGGTGAAGCCCGGTGAGTCCCCTCGCCACCAGCGGTGTTACGACTCATTCAACACAATTCCCATGACATCAGATCAGAATCAGCTCTGGAACGACCAATGCGTGCCACGAGACGTTTCCGAGCGCGTTTGAGCGCTGCAGTAGCAGCTTGCAGAGTACCTCGGTGGCCTTCAGGGCGTCCTCGGCGCGCCGCACGGCGATGCTTTACATACAAGTGGTCTACTTGGCCACCTCCCCCGCCCCACCCCCCCCCCCCCCCCCCCCCCCCCCTCCCCTCCCCGCCCCGCCCCGCCCCGCCGCCGAGTGTTGATAGTGCGTGACGTCAATTTGGACTCCGGCCGCGGCGCGGCACCGGAACTGTAGGGGGCGGGGGGGGGGGCGGCCGCTCAGGAAATAGCTATCGCCGTCCGTTTCCTGGCCGCCTGTCGACAGGGCCCCCGGGCGTCACGAGAGTGGGGAGGGAGGATTGGTGAGGAGAGGAGGGCAGAATCTGGACCATCCAAACCGAGCCGGAATAATCCAGAGATCTTGAGTTGTAGCCCTCGCAGTGTGTTGGCAGCACGCCGCGACAAGCGTTATGTCAAGCATAGCCAGCAATCAACCCGTGCCCTATTGGGGTATCCTCATAACACGACTTACTGGGGGAGGGGGGGGGGGTATTTTTTGTCCCCCCTCCTGATCTCCGAAACAAAACAAAAATATTGTTGTTGACCTAGGGGTCACCGATGACGTCACAGGTCAGGTCAAAGACAAATTGTCGACCGTTTTCGGTTGGTGAGATAGCCGCGCGAAATAGCGATATTTAACGCGTAAGCAGCCAATAAATCGACATGAATTGTGTCCCTGACACTTCCAAGTACCATTTTAAGCCCTGGGTGGTCATGGGTCAGGTCAAGGTCATCTGAGGTCAAGAAGATCTAAGTGATGATTTTGGCCATTAGGAGCTGTATTGCATTTTTTAGGTCATTTTTCGTCCAGAACGCGAAAATTGTTCCTGGAACATTGTTTTTTTTATCAAAATAGGTGAAAAAAGTAAAAAAAAAGTAAAAAGGAAAATCATCGGAATTCGTAGAAATGTTATGAAAGTGACCGTTTCCGGCCTTCGGAAGGTCCTCGAAAGATCATTTTTGAGGCTATCGACTTGAACTTTGGCACCCATATACAACTAAGTGGGCTGTTACATATATGTATTCCGGTTGTCGACAATATTTGAGAATTGGCCAACAATTTTGGAATATTAAAAAGTTGAAGTTTTAAATTTTCCGATTTCTCTAATTTTACCAAAATTCGACGAACCGAGATGGCAGTTTGATAGCGTGGTCTTTTCGGAGTCTTCTCATATAAAACCATTGACGTTATCCTCAAAACTGTCTGCTTGACAGCGTTTCCCGCAAAACCTTTTTTTAAAACAGGAAAACATGGCATCACTCTTACGTCATTCCCGGCCGACCAATCATGACCTCATTATTTTCCTTTCGCAAACATGTGTCGAATTGATGTGAACAAGGGTACTGAACGTTTGGCGACGATAATATCATATTACTGTAGGAGATATTGCCCCCAAAAAACGAGAGGGGGAAAAAGCCGCCACCAGTAAGTCGCGGGTTAAAGGGACATAACCGCTTTCTTCAAAATGTGATATGTTGTAGAGCCAGTTTCTCTTATTAACAGTCCAGACCGTTTTGAAAAGTCCGCTCTCAATCGTTTGTAAACTTGATTTGGAGATTGCTTTTCTAAAAAACCGTGCGAAGTTAGGAAAAGTACCGCCCGGAGCTAAGTACGTAAATGCGGAAAATGCATAGTCAACAATTTTGAAATGTAAATGCGAAAAAAACATAACTTTGAATAAACATTGCAATACACAATATCTATTACCCAATTTTTGCCGATAAAATGAGTTCTAATAAAGCTAGATCTGTGTTCTTAAGGACAAGACGTTTATTTTGGTCAGTAGAATGTGTTTTGATACATTCCAGACCTCAGTTGACCTTTATTCCTAGTCAAATGTCAAATGTTGACCTTTATTCCTAGTCAAACTTAGTCCCTCTGAAGTCATTTACCTCGCTTGACCTGTAATAGATCTTGACCTCATTTTAACCCGTATTTATGTAAAACCAGTAAGACACCGTGGTCGGCGATTAACGAGCGAGCGTGCTCTTAGTAAATGTAAAACGGGATTTGCCTCTATGGTGAAATCGCCAATCAAGGATGCATTCTGGACGTAGCATGCTTCTTAGTAAAATTACTTGAAAAAAATGTTTGATAACTATTGAATTGAAAGCATTGCCGACGCGATTTACACCCACTATTGAACATAATCGGCTCAGCCGTCCTGAGATCAAGAAAATGGGTGTGCACGTACGCGCGCGTGCCGAAGCAGATGCACTCACCCCTGACTTGTGTAAGCCTCGTGGCTAATGGGTCCCACAAATTTGAACACAATCGGCCCACCCGTTCCTGAGATATAGAAAAGGGGATTGTGCACGTGCGCACGTGCACATGCACCCTACCCCGACTTGTGCAAAACTCACAGTTAGTGTCCCTAACCACACACCAAATTTGAATACAATCGACCCTGCCTTTCCCAAAATGTAAAAAGGGTGTGCACGTGCGCACGTGCAGATGCACCCCAACCATCACTTGTGCATAGCTCGTAGCTAATGGGTCCCTAGCCACACTTCATTTGAACATAATCAACCCGGCCATTCCCGAGATATAGAAAAGGAGTGTGCACGAGCGCACGTGCAGATGCACTTCACCACTGACTTGTGTAGATCTCGTAGCTAATAGATCCTAAGCACACACCAACTTTGAACACAATCGGCTCAGCCGTTACCGAAGTATAGAAAAGGGGTGTGCACGTACGCACGTGCAGATTCACCCCACCCATGACTTGTGGAAAGCTTGTAGCTAATGAGTCCCTAGCAACACACTGAATTTTAACACAGTGGACCCAGCCATTCCTGAGATATAGAATAGGGGTGTTCACGTGCACACGTATAGGGGTACCCTACCTGTGACTTGTGGAAAGGTCACAGTTGATGGATTCCTAACCACACACCAAAATTGAACACAATCGGCCCAGCCGTTGCGGAGTTCTTGTGAGAAAACTATTCCCGACACCCCTCACGCGGCACGCGCCACGCGCCGTGGTGATCACCAACGTGAGTCAGCACTGGTCTCACACAGGCTAAGGAGGATGGGGCCACTCAGCAGTGAAGACCGCTTGTCAATCGGACGTGCGGTTGCAAAGGTTACGCCTCTCAAAAGCGTTACGCCTGGCCGGGCCGGACCGGGCCGCTCATACTCAGATTTTTTCCATACACCACGAAAGAACTCACTTCGTACTTCATGCTCCCTCGTAACCATGGTCAATACTAATTTCATAAATTCAGTTTAAATCCGTGGTTATTCACCGACCCAACGTCCTCCATGGGGGTCGCCAGCTTTGAAACATCATCCCGACAAGCTCCGAGGATTTCACGTTATTTCGCGAAATCCCGCGCGAAATTTCTCGTTTTGTGCTCACCGAACAGCCAATTTCAAAACATTACGCGTAATGCGTAAAAAATGGCCCATCCGAACGCAGCATTGGTTTGATAAACTATTCGATACATTTATACAAGATAATTTGGTCACCCACCTGATGAATATTAATAATTATATTGAGCTCTACTAATCTTGAAAATATAAATTAAAATAAAGGGAAGAGAGTAAATGATTGAAGTTCATTATTGAAAGGAAAAATAATAAATAAATGAATAAACAAATAGTGGAAGCGGGGGTAGCACCGCAAGGTGGATAATCCCACCATACCCTTAATCTAAAAACAAAAAGTAATGTACAGGGTCCAATATTATATCATCTCTGGCACAAAGGAGGAGCATTTTGAGTGCATTTCTTTGTATTCTTTTTTAGCAGGTTTACGAAATTATCGTAGTTTATTGAAAATCACATGCTCTGTAGTAATTGCTGGTTATCTCTGGGGTATTGCGAGTTTGGTAAAGACCGACATGGGTAAAATATGTTCTGCTGACGAACTGGGATACATTTTATGATTTAAAAAAGATTCAGCACCAGCGGTAAGTACAATTAAATACGCAATAAGCAGCGAAAAAGTCTAAAAATACGAAAAACGTAACTTTACTCCCGAAAAAAACCGTGACATTTTCTACATCCGAGGTAGGTAACACTATAACAGAAAACAGCAGTTGTTTCGAACATGCTTGAACAGCATACAGTAATGACCATGAAGTGACATGGCACGTCTAAAAGCAGGGTAGCCACGACACTTGGTGCATCACTCCCGACTCGATCAAGTCATGGCGGCGACTTCACATCAGATACCCAACGTTACAGTCCCACAAAGCCGAAACCTGCGTCTAATGTTAGCCATGTGGCCTATAGCGGCACATGTTTGCTAGCTGTGATGATTACTAGGACCTCCCTGTCGCCCTTCTTCAAATCATCTACGCCGCGAAATTCCGCTCTCCAAGAGATGGGCCTATCAGCGAGGTTGATCTGGAGTGTGTCTTGGCTGACATAAGCGGTGAGTGTTGTGACACATTGTAGCATGCACATTTCGTACTGTCATGGTTAACATGCGACGCAGGATTTGTGCATGCGACGCATTTTTGTGCTGAGTTGGATGGTTGACTATTCGGGTAGCTGATGCTGTTTTGTTTGTTTGTTCGCTTGTCATCTTTTTTTTCTCGCTGCAGTAGAAGGTTTATGAAGTCTTTGTCGATTGGATTGGACTCGCATATCAGCTTTCCAATGGTGGTACGCTTAAAGACTTGCGACTAAAATTGCCGGACTCTGTAAAGATTTTCGAGTGGATACATTTGTATGCAGCATCCTGTTTGCCATTTTATTAAATATATTATTTAATAATTAGAGGCAATATGGGCAGATCAAAGATTGACCGATAATGCGACGTAAAATAACGTGTGACGTTAAAATACAGTCCAACCTTTTCTCCTCCAAAATCGCCATTTTGTTTTCAGTATTCACATTTCCAAAATGAGGTGTTCATGTTGACGGCAAGGTATGTGCGTAATGGGCGTGATGTTAATAGTCGTCAAAATGCATGGGTTCGAGCATTCTTTATCGTTACTTTAACATATCCACTATTCTAGCTAACGAATACAGCGATTGTGAAACATGTTGCACGACCTGTATAAAATCATGACTGCCATTTTTGATTCATCGGCCTTCTGGGGAGGGCAAGCGCCCCAGCGCCCAACCCGTAATCCGTACCAGCCCTACCTATATCGTGCCTAATGCCTATATGATATCGTTTACAGTAAAATTTTACATATTTATATGTATTAGGCCACTTTGTGGTCGCTGCTGTTGACAGTAGAGCATTCTGTTTAACAACAAATATTAATTGTCTGCGCTACTTCCTCCCACTTAATCGTAGCGTAGACTATTAGCAAGTCCGTCGCCCCACCAACTGAACAAGCGATGCGCAAACAGAAAAATGAAATAAGTGAAATATGCCTACAATGGTTCATATAATAAAAGGTTGGTGGAGACGAAGAAAACTTCTGTTGAATTTCTGTGGTGCAAAATTAAATTTGTCTTTATCGCCTTTTAAACGTCAAGTAGGTACCCTTTTACATTAAAACTGATGTGCTGTACCGGATATATGTGTATGTGTGTATGTGTATATGTATGTGTATGTGTGTTGCGTGTGTTTGCTATCGTGTTTTTTACTCTTTGAGCGCGTGTGATAAGTGTCGTTTTTAACATGTCCATTGTCCATTCCTTTTAACCGTGACACGACACTCAAAATAGCCGGTGTTATGTATCGGAGAGTGTTTTATTGTCAATACATACTGTACAATACAAGTTGGGTAGTTCGTTATTCATTCGTCTACAGCTTTAAGCATATAGGTATTTAAATAGTATTTTGTAGTTAGGATCAATTCAAAGTAAATAACCTCTTAAAACTCCGAAAATACAGCATCCATATTTATAATAACCTGAGCAAAAGTAAGTAGTAATGCCACTTAAATCATAACTTAGGATTTTTGTAGCAAATAATTTCACAATGACATGCAAGGCACCTGTCGATACTTAAGTAGGTAATTATGTTTGACATGCTAGATGCAAAATGAATGAGGCCACAATGTTTTTTTGAACTAAATTAATTGCATTACATTAAAAAGCGAACGGAGCATTAGGGTCGGCTCAAGGCCCTATATGGTCGGCTAAGTAGCAACACGAGACCTTGGATTATCTTTTTGTGACCAAGGCACTTCCTGCAAACGGAAGCGTTATATTCGTGCAGTTATCAAAGAATATCTTTATCACATTTCCTTATATTTTCTGGCTAAGGAAACATAATGTGTATATTTTTATGGAAACAAAAATATTATTTTTATAGACAATGGTGCAACTTTTTCAATAAGTGACGCTTTTCCTCTAAGTACGAACGTAAAACCACTCTTACGTACCCGCCAGCAACCGGTTGTTGTTTATCGAAAACGCATGCAAATTCCTGCGTTATTTTTCCATGCATTTTCGTGCAAACATTGCCGACTAGTAAAATGACTCATGGCAGCTATTTTCGGCTGAGTCATGGCCTTTACAAATTCATGGAATCAGTTTTATTATGGGTAAATTTCGCATGTCCGTCTATGGGGACTGATCATTGAAATGAGTTTATTTTAGACTGAGCAAAAGGTCCGTTGTGCTATTTGTACCAGTCCGGGCTCGGTTGCTCCTCGGTCGGAGGAACGCTCCGGCTTGAGAAGCTTCTCGTAAATCACACGTGTAGTGAACAAACTCACGACGGAATAAAGAGCAGACCGGCGTATAAACGCATCATTTACATACTGTTGAAGCCGTTACTGTAAGCGATATTGACGGATATATTCATTGAAAACAATCGGCATCGGTAGTTATTAAGCCAATGATTATACACTTTACCATTGCTTTATACAATCGACTTGAGGATTGTTAAGAATAGAAAGGTGTTGAGATTAAACTTGACTATGTTAAAGTTTAAAAGAATAAATACAAAATGTGTATGTTCAGTCTTGGGTCTTCTTCAGTGGATGTCTGAAGAAAGCCCAATGCCGAAATTATAGGTACTTTGGATTTATTCTTTTAAGCTTAAATGTTGCCAAAAGCATAATGTTGCCTTATTCTCAACATACCCACCTCAATTTTATTATTAGACTCATTTTAGGTATCTGTATGATTATAATAAAACAGTGACATCCGATGCGAAGCGATAACTCGGTTTTCGTGAATGTAAAAAAGTCGTTAAGAAAATAATAGCTCAATTAATCGTGATTGCGATTCTCATATTTCTTAAGCGTTTCTTTCGAAGAGCGACAGCCCTTCTGATCATTGATATCATTCGATCATCGATCATTGATATCTGTATCAAGCAAATGCCGTTGAGAGCATTCAGGTCTTTGGTACCTACATATGCCTGTCAGTGGAGACCGGAAAGAGCATGTAACAAATTTAACTCGCGTAAAAAGCGGCGGATCGCGACAAACTTTTCGGTGATCTACTATTGGTAAATTTTACACCTACGCTCAAGAACTTCAAAACCGTGACCTTATGATACGTGACCTGTGATCTTTTGTTCAAGGTCATGTCAAGTGCAAATGGCATTCCGTGGCATATCGATGCTTATAACTCGCGCGCTTCAAGATTTTTGATGTTCAGGAGTATATAAACAGGTGTTACCATGTGACCTTCAGGGTTTCTGATGAGGTCACGACCCCTAAAGGTCAACCGAGGTCACTACCCTCTGATGACCTCAGGTGACCTTTTCTAATTCCAGAGTTTTCTATAATTCCTTTTACACAAATACGTTATGATTAATTATGATTATGTTCTATTACAGGTCAACTGAGGTCACGGACCTGAGATGACTAAGTTGATCCTTAACCTTTGCCAAGGAATAAAGGCCAACCGAGACATGGAATGCACCAAAACGTATTCTACTGATCAAAAGGAATGTCTTGGTCTTTAGAGCAAGGACTTAGCTTGATTAGAAGTCATTCTATCGGCAAAGCGGTATTCGGTGATTTCGGGTTATTGACCTGACCCCAGAGGTCACCAAATGACCGAGGATCTTAAAATCGGACACCACCGGCTTCCTCTCGTTACAGGGAACACCCTCGTTCACATCTCGAAGCTCTAGCTCAGTTAGGAACGAATCGGCAAGGGGGCCATACACGGAGACGCAGCAGTTTTGCCCTTCACTAACGAGGATTAAAAGCAGTTTGACTGTGATGAGAATAAAAGGACTTTGTGGAAGCACTTACTCACATCACGCATTATTTCTCTCAATGTAGCTACAAACGTGCATCTTTAAGGAGCAACTTTCTCAGCCTGTGGCAGCGCATTTCACGTGCCGACTACTCGGTACGAGAAACCCTTCTGGGTCTGGGTCTGGGTCGGGGTCTTCTGGGTCTGGGTCTGGGCCGGTCTGCAGTTGGCCAGGTGAAGGCCCGGCGTCGGTAGCTCTGGTGCCCCTCGCCCCGATATCAGTCAGAAGGTGTCTTTACTCACTGCCTTATAAGACCTAGCCGGGCCACTTATCGGGGGTGTCGCAGGCCCACATTATTGTTGTTGATACGAGTCGTATTAACAACAAAAGTTGTTGAGTTTGAACAATATCTAAATAGAATAATAAACAATAAACAATATTGAATAATCTTTGGACCAAAGCGCCGACTTTGTCTTTGGTCGTCGGTTTCCCAGGGTGTCTTGATCAGTCAACGCCAGCCATCGGTGGCGGATGCCTCTCGAGTGAGTCACCCCCGAACTGACCAGCCGCTACTGTCGCCCCCTGACCTCAACTCAGGTCACGTGCCGTCCACCACAATAACCAATCAGAGCACCTCACGCCAGGCCTCGGCCCGCATCATAAAAATTGATCGTGCATAATGTAATGCACTCGATCCTGTATTATTACGTTTGGTCTTATTTGACTAATGTTCTATTATAAATAGTATAATTTATTTTATGAAATAATTAATATGTATATTATAAATGAGTCAATGAGGGAAAGTGAATCATTACTTTGTCAGACTTGGCCGGCTTGATGGAATGTTTTCTTGTTTATCTGTCTCCCCATCTACCTTTAAGTATGTATCCAGTACAAGTTTAATTACAAACAACGTATTGAAGTTCGGTGTTTTGTATTGGCATTTCGACAATATGTTTGTGTGCTCATGTACAGTATTCTACATAGTATATTTAACTTTTACAAGGAATGGTATGCTTGCATCATTGTACTCGTACAAACGACAACAAATAAACGCATCCAATGATAACATGCCGCATTCTAAGCATACATTGCATGCACAAGCACATCACTTGTTCGTTCCAAGAATCATTTGCTCCAGCAGTTCACGGCACACACACACATGGTATCCGTTGTCAAGGTGGTGAACGAAGCGAATACTGTCCACAATGATTTCCGAGGAGCTCGCGGAATGGGTTCGCTTATGTTGGGACGATTTTGTTGCGTTAACATTTATACAATTCTATAGGGAAATATAACATCGCCTATCTCCACAACAGTATAAAAGCGGCGGCATGTATATATGTATAATCAGACTAGTAGAGCCTTACTTCCTCAAATTCCGAAGGTGCTTTATCAGTACTAGGTGCTGATGTTCACATGAATGGCGTGACTTGTTCAAGCTGCGGCGGTGGGCGACGATGCAGTTTACTCCAAATCGTGCAATGTTACGTTGCTACTTATTACACTGTAAACTACTAGTTGTAGTTTTAGACGGGATAAAACTGCATTCGTAAATCGACAAACGAGACGATGACTTTTAAACTTTTCCCAATAACCCTTTCAAACACAACCATACAAACCATTCAAGAATCACACCTAGACACATCACATCTAAACGCATCACTTGAAAATACAAAGGCAAAGACACCCCATCCTTAAAAGACACCAACCTTCACAAATACCTTGCGGACACATTTTCCCTGGCGTAAAGCGCCCATCACGAGAAATGTCTATGATTGCACCGAAGATAGGTGCCTGCAGAAGCGGCAACACGTCGTACAAGTCACTGCGATCACGTTCCGATCATTGATGCCGTCCGAACACCCATGTCCAGCCCCTGTCGGCGTGCCGAGTTGTTCCACCGAACATCGCCACACGCCCCAAAATGTCAGG
The DNA here is from genome assembly GCA_031763405.1 of Balanus nubilus. Classification (NCBI taxonomy): domain Eukaryota; kingdom Metazoa; phylum Arthropoda; class Thecostraca; order Balanomorpha; family Balanidae; genus Balanus; species Balanus nubilus. The sequence goes on from JARFNZ010123766.1 coordinate 10,770, forward strand.
ACAGAAGCTGTTCGCCAATTCAGCGCACACCCCTCGCTTCCGACCACAATAAATATAGAACATTCAATCACCAATGTACAAAGTGGACACGGCATAACGGCACGGACTTGGTACACGTTTACGGAACATGTCTCGGGTGCGGCTGGACACCTACAGGCCTGCGTGGTGCCCACATTTGGACGTATTGTCGTATTTACAGAGCGAGCTCCTGTCGCAAACTACAAGGATCGCGATAAATCTTTGGAGAAAATAAATAACAATCACACAAATATCGGCAAACGGCTTGGATAATCGACGGGAGCCTGGGCGCTCCCCCCAGTTCCTACCTCACCCCTCCCCAGTCCCCAACCAAAACCGATCGCGATACGCCAGTCTGTCTTCCGTTCATCCCTGTCTCCCCTCCCCCAAATCTTCCCAGCGCTCAGCCATCGCCGTCGAATCCGCCGTGTGCACCACACCTGAAGCTAACCTCTCCACCCGCTCATGTTTCGTAGTACATTTCCCTGTACCCGGCGAGCGCCGAGAGCAGGGTCGAGCTTCCACCATCCATTACCTCCTCCTTCATCGGCGCGGGAGCGTACTCGAACTTCCTATCTGACTGACGCCCCGGGGCGACTGCCTGGGGCGCGTAGCCCGCGGCGACCGCGCACTGGGGGGCGTCTTGCCCTGGAGCGTGGCCGGCGGCCATCCGCTCGCCTCTCTGTTGGTACAGTTGGTGGATGTCCATGCCCGGCATGCCCTTCAGGTAGCGGTCGAACTCGTTACGGTCCACGTCGAGGTCGTCTTGCATGACGGGGACGCCACAGGCTGGCATCCCCTGTCCAGTGGGAATAGGTGGGTAGCCGGCGGAGGAGCCGCCGTGGTACCCCATCTGGGACGCAGCGTGGTGCTTCTGCTCCATCATGTAGTCTGTAAGGGACAGAAACTGGGTTAGTCTTCTGTCGAAACAGTAGTGCAACTATAGGACAACCGTAGTGACCTCAACAATCAATTGACTCGATCATCAAAGTCATCGTGATTATCATCTTTACTGATCATATCGCTAGACGCCGGCTCAACTCAAAAGTAAAGGAACTGGCTCCACAGATTTTTTAAACGTCAGCGTTTAAAAGCCAGCGTCGAAGAGTCAGCGTCGAAAAGTCGGAGTTTAAACGCCAGACTCGTCTTTACGGAGCACCGCGAGAAGCGGTCACGAGGAGTGGTTGCGTCAATGCGCTGCGTCAGCTCGGGAGGAAAAATGGCGTCAGTGCGCACTCGGCGGCGGCGGCGGCGGCGGGACACGGCGCGGCCGGTGGTCCGGCTGTGTTGACAGTAAGCCTCGCCATGCTGGCGGCAGATCACAATCTGGCCGCGGCTGACAACCGCTCGGCCAAATCGGCCGCCCAGCCCGTGATCGATCGTCTGCTCTGCCGCCGGTTGCCAGACGCTGCCAGACATTCCCAAATGTTACCAGATGTTGCTAGACATTGCTAAATGCTGGCAGATCCCGACAGAGTCGACAGCGGCTTCCACGGAGTGGCGGGCGACGCGACAGCGCGGCGTCAGGCGGAGCGCGCCGAAATCGTCGAGGCGCTGCGACTCGCGGCGGTTGTGGTCACCGCCAGGCCGCCTCCGAGTCACCGCCAGGCCGCCTCCGAGTCGTCGCCGAGTCGCCAGCGAGTCGTCGCCGAGTCGCCAGCGAGTCGCCACCGAGTCGCCGCCGAGACATCGCGAGTCGAGCGCGCGGCCTTGGCGAGACTGGTACGGCGCCGATGAGTCAAAAAGCGACATTTCCGTGCACGAGGTGCACGGCACTCGGCTCCGTCAGAGGACCGTCAAACGGAACTGGCTGGGCGGCGCACCCTAAATTCTCCCCCACCCAGACGGTCTCCAGGACCCATCAAGGCGTACCCTGAGGTGCCGGCAGCGCTACCAAGCTTCCTCGCGCGGGCTCTCGGTCGGTCGATCGATCACACCACTCGGTCGCACCATCTTGGTCGCACCGCGTCGGTTCACCTCACCACCTTGGTCGCACCGCGTCGCCGTGGCTACGGCCGCGATACGAATTCGGACGTGATCGGACATCTGATGCGCCATTCGATCTGCCGGGATTTCCAGGAGGTACGCTCACGACGTGGCCGCTAACATTTTCAACGCGGTGTTCTTGTTTCACTTTATGCTCGGCATGATTTTTACGTGACGATCGGGCCATCTTGGGATGTGAGGCGGGGGATCGAACAGCAGCTGACATATTGAACGATCAATGCGTGCCAAAATAGACTAGGGACACGATGTACAACATTGCTCATGAAACTCTAGCGATATCTGAGACAGAGATGCTAAGACTTTCAAGTAGACTGAAGCTCGTGATTTTTGTAATACCAAAAGCAACAAAATTACAAACCCCAGTCTACATGCACGATATATGATGACAAAATGCACTACCAGCCTTGGAAAAATGTAGACGGACCACCCTTCGGGACCGAATGGACCGCAGTTTGGGACCATCAACAGCGGCTCGCATTAGTATGCCGTCTCGCTGCACAATCGGTTCATTGGACTTGCATCGACACAGCGGACGGTGCGTGCTCTTAGCTCATACATATTACCACCGACTGGACCTCCTCCCCTTCTCACACCTTTTTCGTTGACAAACAAGGGCGACTGGTCGGAGGGATCGTTGACATCACGGCTTTTTTGCTGGCGTCGATCTTCGTCCTACTTATCCGAGGGAAGACGGGGAGTTTTTCGACACGCGGGCGTTTAAACGGTGTTGCTGATAATGCGACGACTTTTCTGCATTACGGGATGGGTGGGCTTAGTTTCGAAGGATGATTCATTAATTCGTAGAATAACCCACGATATTCTTGAGGAGATTTATCACCAGTTAGACAGGCATTCATCCAAAATTATACAACAATAGCGAGTCTGGTGATCCACGAACGATAACGATTATTTGTAACATATTGTTGGATTTACGTTCGCGAATAAAACAAAAACCATACGTAAATATCGGTCGGCCACCACACAATAACATATACATTTGCCTACCTCGCGCTCTCATTTTTAAAGCCTTCGTTCTTACCCTCTCTCATTCCAAAACGACAACGGCAATCTTCTATGCCTGTAACATCGAGCCGGCATACGTTTCTGACCACCATTCTCCCCTCCGTCACCCCATCTCAGCATCCCCTCCCATCCCCAACCCCACCTGCGCAGAGGACGTGCCCGCCATCGCCGTCTCGCCATTGCGTCTGTGCGGCATCGCATTAGCCGCGTCCAATGAGCGGCGGCCGTGCACTGGGCGATCTGTTAGGGCGACCCCGGCGTCGGCCGGGTAACGCAGGGGATCCATCACGGCCCGCACAGCGTCCCCGCCCGTCGCAGAAGGCTGCACATCAGCCGGCGCACAGGTCACCAACCGCGCGACAAACGTCACCGGCCGGCCGCCGACCGACACACCGCCCACACATCTCCCGGTATAAGGTCGGTGGTGGTAACGAGACGGTATATTGGAGACGGTTGGTGGCGGAGCAAGTGTGGGCAAAATCAGGTGTTACCGTTTTGCTTTGTAAAGATGCCGCTTATTAAAACGGCTGGAGAACAGGAATATAGTCCTGGAAGGTACCAGTATGCGCTTGATAAGCTCTGATGCTTCCAAGATCTGATCAAATCAGCAGTCGGCCAGACTGAGCTCAAAGTGTTTCGGTATGCCCAGATATCGATCTTCCTCGCGGTGACTGAGTGGCTTGACCCTGGTATGCCTCTGAGGGTGCGGCGGCCGGCCTGCGTCTGTCTGTGCAGCCGACAGCCCGGTCTGAGCCCCGTCACCACCCGCGGCGCCTGACCGCCCCCGCTGCCCCCTGGAGGTCACGTGGTGTGCCGGCTGCTGTGAACCGCTGCAGCACCCACGGTCACGTTGTCGGGGCCCGACGACCACTGTCGCAGTAAAGCGTGTCACGTGGTCTAGAGCAACTGCAATTCTTTGGGTCACGTGACCTGCCGCCGCTATCCATCATCGTAACTCCGGTAGGTCACGTGGTCAGGAGCAGCTGCAGTCCAGGGTCACGTGATCTGGGTTCGCTGCGTCACGGATTCCGGCACGGTGCGTCACGCTAATCCGTCCCATGTCGGTACGGTGGGGCTCTGAGAGCCCTGGGACTGGTCACCGGCGCGGTCAGACACGCTGCGTCCACGGAGGGGAGAGCCATTAGCATACTGTGCGCGTCCGGTAATGTCGCAACATATCGCCGGTGCGGCCACCGTGCCGCGGCGTCTCTGGCGCCGCCGCCGCAACTCTGGCGCAGTCTCCCCGTCTCTGACGCCGTCTCCCCGTATCTGACACCGTCTCCCCGTCTCTGACGCCGCCGCCGCAACTCTGACGCCGCCACCACAACTCTGACTCCGTCTCCACCGCCACCGCCGTTTATTTCAGAAGCATCGCACTGGAGGTGGGCGCAGATATCCAGACAGTATGGCTGGACATTGTGGACAAGGCCAAACGTTTCCCATTGTGATTATTATCATGTTTGAAGGTTGCAGACAGCAGAAGGACACATAATGTTCATGAAAAGCGGATGATAAAACTCAGCCTTCGAGTGAATGATAAAGAAGATAAAGAAGAAAGAATGGGAGTAAAGAAAAGATAAAAAAATAAAAATAAGATGGACAGGAGAAGATAAAAGGAGATAGTCGGGAAACAATGAGAGAATGAATGAAGATAGAAACAGGTGTAGGCTTCAAGGTCGGGGGACCCGGAGAAGGCGACATTACAACAAAGCACAGCTGAAACATACCTTCGTAGGCACGCTCGGCGGCGTGCTGTTGGTAGGCGGCAGCTGCGGCCGCCGGGCTGTCGGCCGGCCGGCCGTAGTAGTCGTACTGCGGCGACACCAGCGGCGGCGGAGGCGGCGTGCACGGGTCCGGCGGAGTGGCGCGCGCCGACAGCCCCAGCCGGCCGCCGTACGGCTGCGCGATGTGCTTCAGGTAGCCGGAGCGGCCGGGGCCGAAGACGTTCATCAGCTGAGAGACGGGGTTGTCGTCCCCTGGGGTGCCGGCGCCGGCCTTGTCGCCCTCCAGCGGGGACATCTCCGGTGTGGGTAGGCCGACGGCGGCGGGGGCTTGCTCGCCGCCGAACGGCGCCGGGGCGTAGCTGCCGGTCTGGTACGGCTCCTCAGGGCTGCCCCGGGGCGAATTGTCGGGCGTGCTCAGCCCGGTGAAGCCGTAAGCGGGCTCGCGGCCGTAGCGGCTTAGCATTGCACCTCCGCCGCCTCCGCCTCCGCTGCCGCTGCCGCCGCCGCTGCCGCAGACTAGTTCTTCCTCCTGTTTGATGGAGAAGGCGGGAGGCGGATCAGCAGAGGCTGGTTCGGTGTCTGATCTCTCCGAGCGAGCTGCCACTGAACCTGCCGGCCTCGCTGCCGCAGCCCCTGCCGCGCCGGTGCCGCCAGACGTCGCGCCTCCCTTCGTCTTGGCCTGCTTGCGGCGGCGCGGCCGGTACTTGTAGTTGGGGTGTTTCTGCATGTGCTGAACGCGCAGTCGCTCAGCTTCCTCGACGAACGGTCGCCGGTCGTGAGGAGTCAGGCCACGCCACTTCTTGCCTGCGAAGACAGAAACAGTTCGGGTAAGAAACGATAACAAAATCGCTGCAAGTCAGACGCAAAGCAGGAACGGCGCAGGTCAGAAGCGATGCACGACGTCAGAAATTGGGTGGGATATATGTCAGAAAATGGGCAGACAGAAACGGCGACGTTCAGGACCGAGACAGAAACGGGTCGGGGCGCGCCGCGGCCGCGGCCGTAAGGTCGGGGTGCGGCATGGCGCCGGTTGACAGGGAGACAAACTACCATACCCGACTTCCCACCGGGTCAAACCGTCCCGGCCACATCTGATATACGATCAGAAGCATCTATAGATCTCCACCCGCAGGGTAATGCAGACAAACTAACACCGGAAATATTATTTTTACTGCGGAAAAGTCGGCGAGCCGGGAAATGGTACCGCTCGTAAACATGAGTCAGCACGATGGCCCAAACTGGGTGACGAGCAACTTTGACCGGGGCGTAAAAACGGACCAGCCGACACGCCAGGGGCTCTGGGAACTAGCGGTAATATCACTGTCACCACTCTAATGAATTGCTTCAATTATTTGCGGTCGCGACCGAGGGCGGGGCGGCCCGCGGACGGGTCGTGACGGACGACGTCACGTGACACGACTCATCGCGTTACGTTGCGTTAGGCACATTCCGTAAGTCATGTGTCATGTGTCTAATTGCTTATTAAATCTTTCCCATCCTGACCAATTTATCACGTCGTTACTGCACTAAGTAAAATTGCATGCACCATAGTCATTATGCCCTAGAGTGCACAACTGTCGTCATTATCGTTCTGAATTGCATGATATTGTATAATATAAAATCAAATCATATCACATAAAACCACATTGTTCAGACATTACCAAACCACTTCTAAGTATGACTCCATATCCCATCACATCACATAATGTACCAACTCATCATATCACATCATGCCACACCAAACCTCACCACGTCAAGCCACTACATCACATCACATCACATCGCTTGACCTCCAGCCGCATCGCGTGAAATCCCGTTCCCTCTCACCACATCACCCCACACATCAATTCTGTCCCATCCTACGACATCATACCACCCATCCCATCTCACCACACCACATCACACCACATCACATCACATCACATCACACCACATCACATCAGGTCGCGCCGGAAGCGGTGATTAGGAGGCGGCTCTTCCGCCCGCCTCGGCCTCTTAATTAGTCACGTTATCGCGGCCGTAATGCGGCGGGTAAGTAGCCGACTAACGAGAGAGCGCAGCGGCCTGTGACCGACCGTCACGGACCGGAGCGACACCGCCGGACCCGCTGTCAGACCCGCTACAGACCAGAGACCCGCTGTCGGACCCGCTGTCGGACCCGCTGTCAGACCAGAGACCCGCTGTCAGACCCGCTGTCGGACCGCTGTCGGACCCGCTGTCGGACCCGCTGTCAAACCGCTGTCAGACCCGCTGTCAGACCCGCTGTCAGACCCGCTGTCAGACCCGCTGTCAGACCCGCTGTCAGACCCGCTGTCAGACCCGCCGCCGACCCCTGGAGTGGGGGATGTCATGGCTAAGAATGGGATGGGATGGGATGAAACGATTCGGTCCGGTTTGTTTCGCTCTGTTTGGTTTGGTTTGGCCCAGCCCGGCTTGTTTTGTCTCAGTTCTGTCCTCTCCATCCCGGCATTCCCCACCCTGTGCAGTTCCATTCTACCTCGTCCCGTTCAATCCCATCCCATCCCATTTAGTCCCACCCCATCATGCTGAGGTGAGTGCAGCTCGTGATCGCCCTCCCGAGCCCACGTCAGTGTCGGGGCGGGTCCCGATGGACGGAAGAAGACGCCTCAGTGCTGTCATTCGTCACCCGATATCCTGCCCCCTTTTTCGTCTCCTTTCTCTGCTGACACCCACTAAAGTGTCCACGGGTGTCGTCAACATAGGCGACTGCCCTGACGATGACACCTCCGAGGAACTCGCTGGACTCGTAAAGAGTACAACAAAATAAACTCTCAGGAATATTTGACGATCCTGTCAATGGGGCCGGTTCAGAACTGCCTGTCCTCCCTATCTCGTTTAGAAGTGCCTGTCTTATGACCCGTTCAAATCCATACATCCCTTGTCTCGCTGGACGCCGCCTGTGCCATGTCTCGTTGCGAAGCTGTCTGTGCGATGTTTCATTCCAAGCTGTCTGTCCCAAGCTCCGCCGGTCAGATGGCTGGAGGGGTCCCCCTTCCGGAACTCGCACCATATCCTGACCCTCAGGGAGCGGCGTTAATTGGGGGACCGCTAAGTAGCCCTATCGCCACATCGACGGCAAAAACACCTGTAGTGCTGATTAATCCTGCGGGGCCATGAGAGATCACTACGCCGGCCCGCCAGCTGGCTCTACCACCAACGTCCCCGCTCCCCCCCCCCCCGCTGCCTCCCCCTCGGGAGTTGCCGGTAGCACGGCGGGGAGGTCCCTCGCAGGTGGAAAGGTCTGCTGCAGGGACACCTGTTTTGAAGTCAGATCAGGTGGCTAATGAGTGCCACGAGCACATTCAGGAAGTAGTTATTTTCACCGGAGGACAAATGAGCCAGGGGAATGCGCCATCGTGTAACACGATAGCGACTATGGTTAGCACGGCATGGTTGTAATATGTATGCAAAAATTGCTGGGGGATTCCTGCATGTATTGACACTATCTTTTAGGTAGCAACATCTTTGAAGTGAAATGCCGGAACGACCGGATTAGACAACGGACTAATCAGTGTTAATTTCGTTCAGACCAGCTTAACTTAATGGCCAAACAAGCAAAGAGGATTAGCGGAGTCGCAGTTTCCAAAAGTCTGCTGTTTTTAATCGTAATTGGAGTGTCCTTGAAGAGTGTTTTCTGGAGCACGGCGTAAGGCCGACATTTAAAAATGGGAACGTCACAAGTGTGACGATGTGTTTCCTCATCAGATAGAGGGGATTACTCCATTCGCTCTACATCTGATCCACGGCAACGGAGACAAAGAACTCTGACAGAAAGAGAGCAAAAGGAAAACCGGATGAAAAGTGAAGAAATTAAAGAGTTGCGTGGAGGGTAAAGGAATGAAGATGTTAGTCTACGATGGAACTTTAATATATACCATTGAGAGAGCTTCACTGTGAGATTGGTAAGCCTATTGAAGTGTGCTAAAACACTCAACTGTTATCCTATCTTAACTTTTTTTCGCTGTCTTCCTGGTCATATCATCCGTGTATAACACCCAGAAAACATGATAAATGGGATTCACCCAACAGTCTTCTCATCAGAGCTGTGTCATACTTACGTGTCCGATGAAAAAAAACAAGGTTTCGCGTAACTATCTCACCATCTGATACATGTACGACAGGGATTTATCTGAAATCCAAACATCTGAAGAAGGTGTTTTTCACCATAGCAACACGAGACGCAGTAAACAAATGTTCACGAATATGGGTGTGAATGGGGCTTTATATCCACCATTCGTAAACATGTCAATTGACACGGAGGCATTCTGCAGAATCGGAGTCAAGCACCACGAGACAGCTGAGCGCGCTGCTTCGTCCAGTCTAACCTTCGTGTGCCAGAGCATACCCCCAAAACAGGAAATTCTTGAAATTATTATACATGGTCCATGCCAAACGAATCACAATCCATAGCTCATAAGATTCGCAGTTTTTGCCGAAAATTCCTGAGAACCTTTGACCCTGGCAAGCTTCCGGTGTAAAATATATTCGTGCTTTTGTTCCAAACTTACCATTCTGTGAAATTGCGCGATGCGTTTTTACCACTATCTGTCCGTTTGCTCGGTTGACTCCGCGTCGGGTATCTGTCGCTACTCCGCTCGGTCGGTTCCCATGAGAGGGACCACTATCTGTGGGACCTGTCTGGAGACGCCATGTGTGTGTTCCTCACACGTCACCGGCCGTCCGGTTGACGCTCATGCCTGTCTGCACGCCGCGAGAGAGCCGGCTGGCGTGGACAGGGCCGGCGGGAGAAGACAGCGCGGGATAGGTGAGAGGAGAGGAGAGGAGAGGAGAGGAGAGGAGA
>JARFNZ010123767.1:0-11972 GCA_031763405.1 Balanus nubilus
ATGCAGTCACTGGCTGCCCGGTGCTAGTGTAGTGTGCGGAGATGCAGTCACTGGCTGCCCGGTGTTAGTGTAGTGTGCGGAGATGCAGTCACTGGCTGCCCGGTGCTAGTGTAGTGTGCGGAGATGCAGTCACTGGCTGCCCGGTGTTAGTGTAGTGTGCGGAGATGCAGTCACTGGCTGCCCGGTGCTAGTGTAGTGTGCGGAGATGCAGTCACTGGCTGCCCGGTGTTAGTGTAGTGTGTGGAGATGCAGTCACTGGCTGCCCGGTGCTAGTGAAGTGTGCGGAGACGCAGTCACTGGCTGCCCGGTGTTAGTGTAGTGTGTGGAGATGCAGTCACTGGCTGCCCGGTGTTAGTGTAGTGTGTGGAGATGCAGTCATTGGCTGCCCGGTGTTAGTGTAGTGTGTGGAGATGCAGTCACTGGCTGCCCGGTGTTAGTGTAGTGTGCGGAGACTGAGGATGCAGTCAGTGGCTCTCCGGCTCTCTGGCTTTCATCAGCTGCAGGTATGTCATGTGCACTACTGCGTTTCTCACGGCCTGCATTGTCACAGTGAGATGAGTGGTTCGGCCGTTAAAGAAACAGGCGGACGGGAGTTCTCGGAATGGGCACATGACAATGCACCACGCGAGCTCGGCTGTGGTGAACTCCGTTGGTTGTCGCTGATAGTGTGTCAAACAGATGTGCTGTACTAATGGACAAACTGCACTGCACGTATACCATTACCGTGGTACATGGCGTCGGTGCCCATCCATCCTGCGGTAACCCGTTGCTTCGGACTGCACCAACATCACAGGATATACATATTAAGTTACGGACACCAGCATCACATTACAGAACATTTATAAAACGCTGACGGCAGCTGTGCAGGGAACTCTGCTGTCGCGGCGGATCGTCACTTAATTGCCAGCCCGACTCACCACTCTGCTCACCTGTCATACACTGAGAGGGAGAGAGCGGCTCACTCCCTTGGCAGCTCTGGGGCACCCATTCACCGCCCGGCTTTGTCTTTGGATTTGTCGGCATGATTGCAAGGCGTGGAGAAATGCAAATCATTTCTCGGCACGGAGCTGGCCGTGATGCACCTGCACTCATGGTCAATCGACTTATGCCGCCCGGCTGTACATCCGGGTAACCTTCCGGCCGTCAGTCCCGGAGCGAGGACACCGCCGCCCTCCGCCCGCCGAGCCGCCGATGGCTATCGCCACGCCTGCAGACCCGGCGCAGGGCCGATCGAGCCCCGATGCTGAGCAAAGCGCCGACACCGCGCAGCCGACAAGCGCTCGGTGTTCACCGACTTCCTGATAAACCGACCGTAAAGGTGGTCATTGTTAGGCAGCTTGCTTCTGGCAGCTGTTTGTGGGACAAATAATTCACCGGACGGTGAGGGAAGCGCTGTAATTATATGGGGCGTCATCTCGTGCTTAACAGTCGAAGACGTATTAGGGTTGTTCCTATCTGAGCTCCCGCCACTCTATGCCAAACGTACGATATCTGTTTTATCCCCCGGCCAGTCTGCAATTAACACATCAGTGGGGAGGAGCCATCGATTAGGACTGCGGCAGCGTCAGGCAGCCGAGGGGTGGAGGCCGGCACGAGAGGCGGGCCGGCATGGAGGGAGGCCGGCACGGGGGAGGCCGGCACGGAGGCAGGCCAGGAATGTCGGTCCGATCGGAATCAGCTCCGATCAAGTCTCGCTCTGACTCAGCGCACAATCTGAGGATACCACTGGGGGCTCTAGCTCACAGCCACCTCTTCTCTGGCAACCGTACCCATCAGCATATATGAGGCGGAAAAATACTTCCCACAATGATTGGGAAGATAACGAAATCGTGCTATAAAAATGGAAAAGTAGAATTCAAATCTCCGTTGAACTATGGTTCGAGAGCTGGTAGTAAAATAGATCTTTCCTTCATGCTGGTTTCCACAGAAAAATGCAGGTTTCCCAGGGCTATAGATATTTCACAAAGTGTTCAATGCGGACTGGGGTAGCAGCTATACGTCCGTGATTCGGCAGGCCCCGTGACGTCACAGGTCACCAGCTGCAGCTGGCCCGGCCCGGGTCAGCCTGCAGTCGGCCAAGCCTGCGTCTGCCTGTAGCCGGTCCGGCCTGCGTCAGCCTGTGACTGACCCGGCCCGGGTAAGCCTGCAGCCGGCCGGGTAGCGGCGCCCCTAATGACCCCCCGCAGTGCGGCTCCGCTCGTTAGCGGGTCAAATGGAGGCGGAGCTGACTGCAACGCGGCTTGACTGCCGCGCCGGTGGCGAAACGGCCGCCCGGCGCCGCGTCGTGCGGCCTTCTCACGACCTGTGGCGATATCGGGCGCCGCATCGGCCGACTTGTGTCAGCCCGAGCTAACGCAACTGCCAGCACCGCGCAGTTTCATCGCCGTTACGGAATTTAATTGATCGCCCAGTAGCGGTCAGTTCAGTTTCGCTTCATTGGGACATTCTGAAAGCGGGATGGGTCTTCGTCGTTGCGTAATTGGTGACTGCACACCAGGTCTGTGGTATGTCGGAGGGGGCATCAGATAATCTGTTGGGGTGTGAAGTGTGACAACTTTCAGAGGTGGCGACTGGCCTTAGCCTCGTTGAAAGCTCTGAGCCGTGATATGTGTCGGAGCCGTACCTCGTTGGCAGCTGTGTGATGTGAAGTGTGAGGTATACCAAGTCGGCGCCGTATCTGCTTAACAGCTGTGTAATGTGACATGCGATGTGTAACAGGTCGGAGCCGTACCTCGTTGGAGACGCTGCCCAGGTGGTGGACCTCCTCCTCCCGCCGGCCGGACTCGTGTTCCTCGTGCGTGTTGGTGACGTTGACGTACCGCTCCGAGACGACCGAGTCGGCCGAGGGCGCGGCAGTGCGGCCCTCCACTGGCGGCTGCTTGTCGCTGCCCTTGCGGTGCTGGGGACGGACAGGGAAGGGAACATGAGTCAATCTCGGCGACATGCGCAGACAATCACGGGTCAGTCCTGGCAGCGCTGCGGTGTGCATTCCGTGGCCGGCCGTACAGAGCCGCCGCCGAGGCGGCTTTCCTGCCGCCCAGTTTCCTGCTCGGCCGCCATCCGCTCACAAAGTCCCGGTGGAGGAACGCGTGTTATGGGCGTCTGCTGATTCTCCCCACTCTGTGCCATGTAAATCCTGCGGTGATGCAGTGGTGGTGGACCGCAACCTACCTGCAGCGATTTGAATCAATATCGATCGTTCGCTTGAAGGCGCAAATAGTCAGCCAAAGGCACGCAGGACCATATATGGACAGGTTTCCATAAATCGCTGCCGTTCCCGACATAGCTGAGGCAACTGTTGGCACGGTAGTTCGATACCGGTTCGGGTTACTGCCATGATGGCGGTCCGCACGCACTCCAGCGCACTGCGCCGGCCGCGCGTCAGGACAATGTCATTCATATATCAGACGTCCTTGTTACGGCACATCAGTGCCCATCGCACTCCAGTCAGGTGCGTGTAACGCCACTCGGCTGGTCGGCCGATCGCACGGCCAAGGACGCGAACACGCACCGTAACATCACACGGCCGGGTAACTCACCCGGAGCTACACGGGCTTCCCGCCCGTCCCGCGGCCCCACCGGTCGTGGTAAGCCGTGCCTCGGACCTCATTAAGGCGTAACGACCGCTCGTTAAGACACGACCTAAGCGCAAACTGTCCGGCTATTCAGCCGGCACCGGGGTCAAAAGAGTTTCAACACGGATTAATGAACGCTCGATGAGTCATTACATCGCAAGGCCATCAGCGGGCGGGCGGCTCGTGCTGGGCGGCTCAGACGTGTTTACCACGCTGCGTGCCATGTAAATTCATCGCTTCAGTGACACGTTCCCGATAGTGGGGACGTTACCGCGCCGCGCTAGGTAGAATGTCCGGCTGATGTGACACGCTCACCGCCGAGGACACCACCGGCACATAGTCCAGTGGTACCGGTCGGTACAGCCAATATTACCACTCCATCATGATCAGCCAGCGGCGGCGTGTCTCACGGTAGTCCCATCGACCAGAGCCGGACAAAAGGTGCGGCGGCCCATTATGCAGCCAGGCTCCGTTAGCTGTGCATACGGTTGGCTCCATTGTGCAGGAACTGTGATCGATCATGTCCTTTCTCGCCAGTTTCGGTGTCAGGGTGATCTTACATCAGATGACGGCCGCCACCTTCGCGGAAGGCTTTCGTTTGCAGCGGCCGGCGGACCGGTCTCCGCTGGGCTGGCGTCTCCGCTGGCGTCTCCGCTGGGCTGGCGTCTCCGCTGGGCTGGCGTCTCCGCTGGCGTCTCCGCTGGACTGGCGTCTCCGCTGGCGTCTCCGCTGGGCTGGCGTCTCCGCTGGTGTCTCCGCTGGGCTGGCGTCTCCACTGGTGTCTCCGCTGGGCTGGCGTCTCCGCTGGCGTCTCCCGGCGCCGCGCCGCTGCGTGTTATCCACCGTTCAGACGTTGCGTGTATCGATACTGAGTAATCGGCGACGGTCCCGCGATCCAGCGGCTTTAAACGAGCCAGGTCAGGGTGTATATCTGAGGGCACCGACCCTGGCCTCAGACGGCGTCCGACTGCCCAGATATGTCGGGATACTGAAGTGAGCGGCGCAGCCGCGGCACACCGGCCCAGATAGCGCCGGGACCGACACATGATGGACAACAGAGGCGGCTGTGGCGGCGCGGGGAGCGCTGGCGCCTGACTCCGGGGAGGTCCGGTCACACCAGCTGACATCGGGAGACCGGCGCGGCGGTACAGGGCATAGTCTGACACGACGTGGCTCTACCCCGCTCTGATAGACTCTGGTCTCTGCCCCACTCGGATAGTGTTCTGGTCCTGTTCCGCCCCGCTCTGCCCCTTCTGAAAGTGCCCTGGTGCTGTTCTGCCCGCTATACCCTACGCTGCCCCCTTTGCTCTGCTCCGATGCAGTTCTGTCATGCTCCGCTGCTGCTTTGAACGCCCGTGTCAGAGTTGACAAACACCATTGAAAGCTCTGTCGTCAGCGTGACACTTGCCGATTGTGGAGAGCTTCACAACCGTCACGAGTCTCTTTTACCTGTTGAGTCGCCGGGCCGCTATAGAGCCCGGCGTAACTCAGAAGCTCCGGAGAGCGGCGGTGAGAGCAGTCGGCTGCCGTCGCCCCCCCCCCCCCCCCTGCTCGTCAGGCCGGTACGGAGCAGAGCGGACCGCGGCCCACCGCTCCTCGGGCGGTGAGCGAAGAGGCGGGAGACGGGGAAGGGAGGGGACGGAGGGAGGACGACGGAGAGAGACAGCCTCGGGAGAGACGGGCGCGCCGCCGCCGCCCATCACCGTCCGATCTGCCATCAATTACCGTCTAACGGGAGCGGCGCAGGCGGCCGCCCCCGCCCCCGCCCACGCCCGGGCGGCGGCTCGACAGGCGCCGGAACTGGGCCGTCGGCGGCGGCGGCCGACCTTTGAACAGGATCACCCCAGCTACGCCGCGGGTGTCGACCGTCAGCGGGGTGACAGATGTCAGCCCTCACCCGGAGCTGGGCGCTCGTCGCTCGTGGCGGCGGTGAGTGAGTGGTCGGCGGTTGGGTCAGAGATGAATGGAATGGACGGTCAGGGCCATCACAACAGAGACGGCAGCCTAGCCACGGCGCGCGGCCCGCCGTTTCATAACAGTGGAGATGTCTGAGAGGCCGCCTGTTTCAGACAGAATGGAGGCGCGCTGACGCCTGCTCCTGAGGCCCTCTGTGGCAATCATGGCGCGGCAGGCCGGTCCGGCTCCAGAGAGCGGGTTTCGGCAGACTCCGTCCGTTGTTGAGGACGGGTGGCTCCGGTTTGTCGCCATGGAGCCGTTTCGTCACCGAGTCTGCGTGACATGGGGTGAGGCGGCACCAGTCGCCGCCGCACGTGACGCGACTAATTAAAGGCCTCCTACGCCGGAGACCAATTCAAGCGGCCGCCAAGGCCGGCACTAATCACACGACATTAGTATACAGCGCACAGCGGCGGCCCGCCGAACGCCTTGTCACGCGCGCCGCGCCTCTCCGCCGCCGCGCCAGTGTGAACACCTGTCCTGTTTGCCCAACGGCGTCAACTCAACGGACATGGATGGCGCTCCATCACATGGCGTCAGCCTCTTGATCCGAGAGATCCGGAGTTTGGCTTGTTTTCTTCGGAAATTGAGTGAGCAATGTCTATTGAATAGGTTTGTGTCGGTATTTTTCTCAAGATCCGTAAACCTACAAGGGTTTTGACACGCGTTGGTTGTTCAGCCCACAGCGCAGGCGCTATTTTTTTGCTCACGACAATTTATCCCTTCAGGCATCCCTGACAAGATCTCATTCTAATAAAATGGGTTCGAGCTGGGCAGGAGCACAGGCGGCATGTCGTTTCAAATTTCCGCAGTCTTGGCTTCTGAAACACCCTTCACGGTTAAAAGAACTATCAACAGTCCTTCCCATAAAAGGTTTGTGTTTCACGCTGACAATGAACGAAGCAAAAGTTCACAATGAACGACAATGCATCCGTTCTGGCTGGAAGTTGAGCATGAAATCCGTCCGGCGCCTGTTTGGCGTGGTCAGTTGTGAGGCGGAATGTTGGACACTGCCGAGTCTGCCCGGTTTCACGGCTGTCCGTAAGAGGGCAGTCTGGCATCCATCTCCGCCCTCAGCAGTCTGTCCGAGCTCTAACAGTGAGCTGGTCCGCCCGGACGGCACTGCTGACCCGCCCGGCCCGGCCCGTGGCGACGGCTGCGTTCCAGCGCCCTACGCCCTCTGCCCCACGCCCTCTGCCCCACGCCCTCTGCCCCACGCCCTCTGCCCCACGCCTGTCCCGTGTCGGACCCGTCGCCCCCACCGCCGACAGCAGGCCTGCCAGAGGTGCAGCGGTCGAGTAAGGGATACCTGCCTGGCTCGCGTGACCGCTGACTGACACCGTCAACCCTCACCAGTCCTCCTCCGTCCACATATACGGCGGTCCGTCTGTCGGCGGCCATCGGCGGCCGGCGAGGCCCCGCGTGCCATAAGAGCTCGAGGCCCGCAGGCCCCCATCCCGCCATCAGGTGATGAGGTCCGGTGACTCAACCAGCACAGACCGCCGCGCTGCAGTGGAGGCTGATCTCGCGGCGGTGACCTGACCTGACCGGATCGGACTGACAGGCGGCGGTCGGTTACCACCCGGCCAACTCAGCCGGCGCCCGGTCGGGGTAACCACCCGGGACCGGGGTACCGAGCCGTGACCAACGGCCACACACGAGCTGAGCACCAGCCGTGACGGGGCCGGTCTGCCCATTGGTCCACTTAACAGCACACGTTTGTGTAGTAAGACAGAGCATCAGCACCTTTGAACGGGGATCACAAGTAATGTGACCTAGTATAGGAACACGACAGCTCAAGGAAACATGATCCGATATAGACACAGCCCTGTCCGATGGTCGACTGAGCTTAACGCTGTCAACGACAGTAGCGTTGTTCTACAAGCTTTCGGCGGAACGGAAGGCATGTAAGGCATGTACTCTGTTTGGGTAATCGGAGAACGATAAAGCCGCAACGTGACCGAAAAAGGTGAGACGTTTCGTGAAATCAAAGGTACGGAAAGGCCAGCGCGCAGCTAAGTAGTAGGCCATTGAATGTTGCAGGGTGTATCACTGTATCGCAAGTCATACATGGTTGCAATATGTGTCACGAAGTGATAGAACGTGAGCGTCAAGTCAAAAAATTGAACAAATGCACGAGTTTAATCCTCATTTTTATCTGGTCAACTACCAGGCAGCTGATGCCGTTCTCTCGTGCACTATGACCAGAGTTCAGTCACCTGCTTGGCGTGACATTATTTAAACGCTGGTTCCCACGGTCCAGTCATGGCCTCAGTTGCGGGAAACTGGGGGCCCGCCGCCACTCATATCCCTCCGAGGTGGGGCACACTCACCCGGAAGACGTTTTTGATGTTGTGCGCGAGGCCGTGCAGCACCCCATGCTGCCGCTGCCGGCCGTGCTTGTTGACGTCGCGCGTGACGTTGGCGTCGCGCGTGACGTTGACGTCGCGTGTGACGTTGACGTTCTTGACGCCGTCGCTGTGACGTTCTGACGACCTCTGCCGCTTTAGGATACCCTTGCGGTGTCCGCCACCGTGCGCCGGGCCGCGACCCCGGGAGGAGCGGCGCCGCTCGTCCGGCGACTCCAGGCTGCTCGAGGAGCCAGAGGAGCGGCGACCGTCGCGGCCCGCTGCCACCAGGCTCGGCTGAGAGACGGCGCGCGCGGCCGGCGCCGCCGCCAGCGGGTCCGTCAGGTCCGGCGAGGAGCGGTGCCGCGCCGTCAGCTGGAACGGCAGGTTGGCGTAGTGTGTGAACGGCTCCTGCGGCGGCTCGCGCTCCTCGGCCGGGTGGAACAGCGACGGCTGCGAGAGGGAGCGCCGCTGCTGGATGATGGGCTGGATGGGCTCGTCCTCCGGCGGCGGCCGCGGCCGGCCGCGGGTCGTCTCGTTGGTGGCCTTGGGCGGCACCGCCGGGTAGGCCAGGTCGAGCCGCTCGTTGTTGCGCGGCTCGTCGCGGAAGCTGTGGCTGCGCTCGGCCGAGCGACCGACGGTGGCCCAGCCGAGGGAGGAGAGACGCCGGGAGAGTGCGGTGCCGCCGCCGCCGCTCCGGTGCTGGCTGCGCGGCAGGGAGCGGTACGTGCTCCGCTCGTCGGCCAGCTCGTCCCGGCGCGGCTCCACCGTCAGCACCTCGTGCGACTTGGCCGTCTTAAGTTTGCTGTGCCGCGCCGGCCGCTCGAGGGACGACAGGGAGGAGGAGGAGGCGCGCTCGCGTTTCTTCACCGGCGCCGGGGACGGCTTGTCGCGCGGCTTCATCGAGAACTTCCGCCGCAGGAAGCCCATGACGCCGGCGCTCTTGCGGTCGCCGCTGGACTCGGAGACACGGTTGCGGGAGCGCTGCGAGCGCGTCACGTACTTGTCGCCGTGGCGCGACGAGCGGACAGTGGAGCCGCGCGAGCGGGCCGTCATCGTGTCCGACAGCGAGCCGTCCGAGTCGGCCCGCCACATGGGCGCACGCGGCGATGAGCTGGAGAGCTCCGATGGCGCGCGACTCGCCTTCTCGTGCTGCCGGTAGCGGCGCGACCTCGGCGAACCCTCCTGCGGCGCCTCACCCAGCGGCTCGAGCCGCCGCGTCGCCTCGGCGCTGGAGGCGCGCTGCGAACGAGACGGCGGGCTGGCGCGCTTGGCGGGACGGTTGAGTGTCTGCGTGAGGCGGCGGCCGGGCGGCTCGGCCGGTCTGCTGGACAGCTGCGGGTCGGTGCGGGTGGACAGGGACCGGGCGCCGGCGTCCTGCCGCCGGTGCTCTACGCCCTTCATCATAATCACGCTCGGCTCGTACTCGTCGCCGAAGCGGATCTCCCGTTTCTTGACCGGCTCCGGCTTCACCTGGAGCGACTTGGAGCGACGCAGCATGATGCGTGGCTTCCATGAGGCGAAGATGGAACGAGGCGGCTTCCCCGCCGGCCGCTGGCTCGTCTGCGAGGCGCGCGAGTCGGGCCGCGTCTCGCGTGACTCTCGACTAGAGCGGATCGAAGCAGAGCGCTGCGGGGCTTCGCGGCGGGTCGACTCGCGTCGACGCAGGATCAGCGCCTTGGAGGAGGCGCGCGACTCGGGCCTACGCACCTTTGAGTACGAGGAGCGCCTCGCCGAGCCGGCGCGTTGGCGAGACAATCGCTCGGAGACGGCCTCGCGCGAGCTGCGTGACGACGGCCGTCGGCCGGCGCCCGAGCCGCCGCTGCTGCGAGACGCCTGCGAGGAGGGCCGCGACAGGTCGTTCTTGTAGTGTTTGCGGAGTTCGCGCTGCCTCGGCGGCGCCTTGTAGACGTCGGGCGGTACGACCGGCTGAGACACCACCAGCGAGGAAGTGCGTTTCACGCCGCCCAGCCGGTTGCGGCCGACCGTGGCGTACTTGATCGGCGGCGGCTTCATCGAGTTGGTGTTGGAGACGTAGCCGCTCGAGTTCTCCATCGGCTCCGGCGAGACCTTCTGCAACATGGACGCGCTCTGTGGCCGGGCGGCCGTACCTGCGGCCTCCGGACGGACAATCCCACCTTATATGGCACCTGTCACCGCGCGCGGTGTCCCTGCGCGGCACGCGATCACCGCTCCCACCGACACACACTCACACCTGGCGACTGCTCGTGCGGTCGTCCCGGTCCGGTTCGGCTCCGGGCGTCTCTCCCCGGACCCCACTGTCACCACACTCTCCTCCGACGAGGGGCTGCCCCGCTCGGAAATTCCTGCGGGCGCTGAGCGGCCGCGGCGCGCGGTGTCCGCACCACCACCTCCGGACTGCAACTGCCGCCGCCGCCGCCGCTCGGCCGGCCGGCTGTGTCCCGTGGTGACGTCAGGCCAACTCTGTCACGTGCCCACCGCACCACACGGCAAGTCCCCGGCGGACGGGAGACCGCCGCCGAGCCCCGATCTCTATCTCCGATGGTCGGATCACCCCCGACGTCGGCCGCGACGCGCCGGTGAAGCTGTTTCGGACTCTCGATCTCAGCTCCCCGAGTATCACCCGCTCTCGGATGCCAGGTGTCCAGGCGCGGGCTGAGCGGTGTGATGTGAGTCAGTCGGCCGGCTGGCTGGCGCGGGCGGTGCTGGCGCCGCCGCCGGTCCCCGCACACTGCCGCCGCCGCCGCCGACAGCGCGGCCCGGCACGCTCGCCAAATAGGGAGCTCTCCTGATGGCAGGTCAGCCGGGCGGCCTCCAGCAGCCGTGGGCGTTCAGCGCAGCGTCATGGCGCCGCCGACCGCCGTCGGCCTCTGCCGTTCACCGCTCCGACCAACCCGACGCTGCACTGAACGCCCACATCTATCTCCATAATTATCTTGCAATGGATGTGATTCTCTCGGGCCGGTACAGGCGCTTCCATGGCGCGTTTACCCTCTCGAGAGTGGCCGGCCGCACGAATTCCCCGGTCATCCGGAGCGCTGCCTGCGGCAAGGGTAGGTCCGGCCAGGTGTAGCTGCAGCGGCGGCGGCAGCGGCACCTTTGCCATCGAAGCGGTGTTTAGTGCAGCGTCATTAACCGGAGTTCCTCGGAGCGCTGGACGCCGCCGGCACCGGCTGCGGCCAAATCAATACGATCCGCGTGTAACGAGGCTCACATTTCACAAACTCAAGGCCTCTCCCCGCCTAATGTGATTGTTCTCAGATTGGAGGGTGAATAATGTACTGGTATCGCTGTGTGCCCGTGTATCTACTGATGAGCACATCGATGTATCGGTCTGTATACCAGACATATATTTTTCGCTTTAGCGTCACTATACAAATCGTAGGGTGCTTGTGCCCAGATTTATCTCTACGCCGCAGCACTATCAAATATGAGAAGGTATTCGTATACAATGTCAACCATCTCTTGACTGATGGTTATCCTACAAGTAAGTGCAAGCCTTCGATATAAATGTAGGTAGTTATTTGTTTACATTCACTGATTTATCGTGATATTTGATTGCGATTTTTTTCCGAAAAAAATATTATTAACATGCACAAATAGATAGATTTACAGTTGCAGACAAGTGCGAGAGAAGGAAACCTCCTCACCATTTGTCATGTGTGTCCATCCCCCTCCAGTGTGTCAGGCCAGGTCGGTATGTTGGACCAGCAAGCCGCCTGCCTCTCGCCGTCGGCAGGCGGGGTATGTCAGACCGGCAGGCCGCCTGCCCTCGGTATGTCAGACCGGCAGGCCGCCTGCCCTCGGTATGTCAGACCGGCAGGCCGCCTGTCCTCGGTGTATCAGACCGGCAGGCCGCCTGCCCTCGGTGTATCAGACCGGCAGGCCGCCTGCCCTCGGTGTATCAGACCGACAGGCCGCCTGCCCTCGGTGTATCAGACCGCTGAGTCAGACCGACAGGTTGGTAGACAGGTCGCTGATCGCCGTCGAGTGTCGGCGATAACATTAACAGTCCGCGCCATATACGGCCCGCCCTGCTCACGGGTCACAGAACCGGCCGCCAGCTCCGCTTCCGGGCGCCGGCCGCCCCGCCCGAGACGGCCCGGCAGAC
>JARFNZ010123778.1:0-11972 GCA_031763405.1 Balanus nubilus
GTTGGCTCCCTCATATGCCTGGCTGGTCCCCGCACTCAAAATTTTGTGGTAATGCCCCGGTTGGATTGTTACTATGTTGTTTGTAAACAGATTTAACCCACATGCATAACGAACAAAGAATGACAAATCATTCGCGACATGATCGGTTTGTAGCTGACTCTGTCCGATTTATCCATCCTAATGGTATGCATTATGCAGGTCAATGTGGACGGTTAAGTTCAGATCAAGTGGGTATATTAAATCGAGTTCCTGCAAAATGCGACTACATGGCCAAAGTCCCGTGACTGGTGGGCCATTTTGAAACACTGGTGGACCAAGTAGCACTCCAGTTAACATGTTAGAGGAGGTCCTGTTCGTTACCTCGATTCTCGAAATAAAACGATGCCGTCTACAATCAATGACTCCAAAAATACGTTCTGTGACTCCACGAAATGACTCCACATTCCACGAAAATACTTAAATTCTCTCCTTCGTAGTATTTATTAATGTTACGGGTACAGCACGTTAAGCACGTAAGAGGCAGTTCTGACAAAAATCCAGAACGTAGGTACTTTATAAATCGCTTTCATGTTACGACGGAATGCTAGAGAAACACCTACAAAGTATAGCATACGGCGCATTACTGGGATAATAGCCAGAAACAAAAATGATACTATAGTGTCATATAATTATAGACAGCACGGTGCATCCATAAAACCATAGGGGAGACTATTGTGCTACTGCCTTGGAAGACACGACTGTTGCATTCATATCTAATCTAACATAAGGGGGAGGAACATAAACAATTCGATATGTTTTTTTGCATATCATTTGATATTAAGGATAATGTGCATTATTTTAACTGCCTTGAATCTGCTGAGAAATAAAATATATACACAATGATTTATGATAAGTATATTATAACTATTGGAAAAGTGTAACAGCTTTCAGCTGCGTTTTTTTCAACGGACATAATTATCGTTTCAAGTGTGGCTATTCAGTCAGCGTTAGTCTGATTTGCAGACCTGTGCATCTCTGACACGGATTTAAGTGCAAATCTGACAAGGTTTGAACCGACCAGGCGTCGCCATGCCCGTTTGATTATAGTTATTAGTTCCCAACGTTGGTTTGTGGGTTGACGACGTTCTCACGCCAGTGTCTTTCACGCTCGTCCACAGGTTTGTATGAGCCAACCACCAGAAATGTATTCCTTGTTCCTTATGCGAGACTCGTGGTCACTGCGAAACTTCCACGAGTGTGTGAAAGTGTGCTGTGTCGTCTTGGCTCTGTGAATGGTTGCAGGGTCATCTTGCCACTTGCACGCGGCAACTATCGCCTGACCTCAGGGCTCAACGCAGATGTAATCCACCAAGCCAGCGTTCGCTGTGGTGTCGTGAAATCGTGTATCGTGAAATATACGTGAAAGTTACTGTAAACGCAGGCTATCCACAAACTAAGCAGCATGGCTTAAAACTGTCAGCGAATCGGTCTGCAAGATAAGGTCAATGGCAGGGCTCTTAACCAACCCTTGATAGGATCAATCCTCAGTCGGATTTGCACTTTGATCAGTGGCAAGGTCCGCAAAGTAAACAACGCTGAATAAATAGAAGAGTGAATGACGAAATACGTTCGTCATAAAAATCACTCTCTGTAGGGATTTATATTTAACAACAACATACCAGTGTGTGGATAATTAAATTCTGCCCAACCCTAGGTCGATTACAATGATTCACAATGTCTATAATATTATATGATATGCAAATATCTATATGAAGGTATTGTTTTTGTTCCACCCCTTAGCTTGGTAACTTATGGATATGTGCATATCACCGATCAAAAGGTAGCTGACAAGGACTCCGCCACGCTCCGAAAGTTGGGGGGACAGAGGCCTTCGGAATTCGATT
This sequence comes from Balanus nubilus, assembly GCA_031763405.1. NCBI lineage: Eukaryota > Metazoa > Arthropoda > Thecostraca > Balanomorpha > Balanidae > Balanus > Balanus nubilus. The sequence goes on from JARFNZ010123778.1 coordinate 1,884, forward strand.
ATTTTCATGCAACACCCATGGGCGTTATGTTAAAATTCAGAAAAGTTGAGGGAGGCATCTTCCCCCGTCCCACCTGTAGCGGAGCCCATGGTAACTGAAAACCCCCAAAATGCCAAACGTGGTAAAACATAACAACTCGAAAGACATTCTCGATGAATCTTTAATTTCCATATAATAGTCAAATTTTCTCACTGTGATGTTAAGGCTGGTGTATTGTAGCCACACAAATATTTAATATATCTCCTTGATATAAAATGTCTGTGGCTTTGCGGCTTTGTTCTTTGTGGCTTTATGCAACAATTAAACTTTCCTGAAAATGAGGTTACAAAACATTTACATCCCAATCAATATACGAAAAACACCCCTTCCCATTTAACTGCTCCCTGTTCTCGCTGTCAGGTTCAATATGCACAAACTGCGGATGATTACTAAGATCATGATGATTACTAAGATTAAATCCTATTGAGTAAAGAACCAAACCAGTTCGTTAACACCTATCTATCTATCTATCTATCATAGTAGAATCTATCAGGTCTGACATAGATCGGTTTGTAAATACGAGTACGGGTGTTTGACCACATGTATGACATCAGCTGCTTATTGCAACTGGTACAGGTTTGATTTATACGTGGAATAAAGAGAACATTCGACATCTTGTAAAATATGAAGCATTAGGCACTCGGTGATTTGCAACATAAAAGTTAGCAAAATGATTGCAGAAGAGCCCATGACTCTGTACGGTAGATTATCGGTCATCAACGTACTTTCTCTAAAAACGATGCCTTACATTCCATTTATTATACTGTACATCTATTTGACTTGAAACAATATATTCTTTAAAATAACAAAGTTTCGCTAGGCAACTCATTAAATTGTCCACGGTCAAGGTATTATACGACCCAATGTATTCTACCCACCACACGACGTTCGTAGCCTTTTCCTACTCATTTGCAGTGCAGCCCTTCTTTGAACCAAACATTTGTCTGCGTAAGCCTTAGCAAATGAAAACCGGACGCTGCATCTCCCAAGGCCACATGAGCCCAGTCGGTACTAGATCACTTATGGCTGCGCTCAACAGCGGTATAGCATGGATCAGTTCATCTCAGTCCAATCCGAACCAAATCCATTGGTCACTCCGTGGCTGATGAAATCGATCATATACATCATTGAATTTCATGCATCAACGTAATTATTTTAACTTCTCGTTGAGTTGCAAGTAGCAATGCCTTTTTGTGCCAACATAGGTAAGTTATCCTCCTTTGAACCCAAATCCATTGGTCACTCTGTGGCTGGTGATATCGATCATGTACATCACTGAATTTCATGTATCAACGTAAATATACCGCGCCCCGATGGGATATTTCCGACCCCTGCCCGCCGATGGGGGGGGGGGGGGGGCTCGTTTCACCCCCTCCCTCCCCTACGATCTCCCAAACTAATGAGCCGATTTAAAAAAAAATCAAGTATATGAACTTTCAGAATAACATGACAATTTGATCCTGAGGTCACAGGTCAGGTCAAAGACCCAATTTTTGCCCGTTTTCGCCGGGTGGAATTGCCGAGCAAAATAACGATATTGAATGCATAATAAGTTACTAAATCGGCATGAATCGTGTTCCTGACACTTCCAAATATCATTCTAAGCCTTTGGTAGTCATGGGTCAGGTCAAGGTCATCCGAGGTCACCAGGTCACAAAGGTCAAGTTGCTGATTTTGGTCATTGGTAGCTGTAATACATGTTTTAGGGTCTGCTTTTCATTACAAACGCAAAAAATGACCCTAAAACATTGTTTTCCCATCGAAGTCGGAGAAAAATAAACATATTGAAAATCATCGGAATTCGTAGAAAAATGTCATGAACAGTGGCCGTTTTTGGCTTTTGAAAGGTCAATACTCTGTCATTTTTTAAGATATTGACTTCAAATTTAGTACACATATTTATTGACGTGGTCTGTAACGCATTTCGTCCCGTTTGTTGAACATTTTACAATTTTTGGGAACTATGGCCCAAAAAAAGTTTGAATTTATTCAAATTTTTAATTATTCCCAACTTAGAAAAATCGAAGACAACAGTTCAATAGCCCAATATATTCTCAATATTTCGGCATGAAACAACTTATTTTATCTTCACATCTGTGCGGCTGACAGCGTTTCCCGCAAACCTCTATTTTTGGCCTTAAATGGGAAAACATGACGTCACTCTGACGTCATTTCCGGATGACCTATCATGACCTCATTATTTTTATTTTCCCAGTATGTGTGAAATTGACGTCTAAAGGGGCCTGCGAAGTAAAGTGAGGCTGCTAACGTTATTTTGGGAGATATTAGGAAAAAAGGGGAGGGGGCTGTTTCGCCACCCATCGGGGCGCGGGTTGATTCAACTGCTCGCTGTGTTGCCAAGTTACAATGCTCTTCTTTGTGCCGACATAGGCAAGTTGTAATCCCTTGGAACGTAAACATTCCTATCGGTTATCTAATACCTATCTTAAATACATATTTCTTATGTTCCGTTCTGGTACTTATAAAGTGTCGAAAATTGCCCTCTATTCCGATACACATCCAACGAAATGGTTTGAATCAGAAATACCTAGGTGCAATGAACTGGCTTTATCTTATAAAGGATAAACCCAGTTTATTGCGCTGTCTCACTCTTGGAGGAGGGGCAACAAAACAAAGACGGTCAATCACTTCATCTCCGCAGTCGAAGGTCGGTGATCTCAGAGGCATCCGGCAGCGGTTCTGCAGGCGTGACCGCTGTGAGGGTGACCACAACAAAGTGCCACCGGAACAGCATCGGTCAGCCACCTCTGAAGGAGTCCTTGGTTCGTCACAGGTTGTTTGAATTTCGATGTAGCCATAAACAAACCCACGTCGTTGACTACATCAGCGATCGGACTTGCAAAGTGCTGTCAGTTCGTCGTTCGAGGATAAATACCTATATCGAGCTGGTATCTACAACACGTGCGATCAACACTTCTGCTGAAGAGGAAATGCCCACTCGCAACACTGAACTGTCATTTGTTAGCGGGAACGAATTCAGGCGAACAGAGAAATACGCATAATATGTCTTGACATTTTCCGCAACGCAAATATAATCTGCCTACCTATTTCTAGCGGTCCTGAAAACAAAACATTTCTTATTTAAATAGACTAGTCATCAAGCACATGAAAACATTATGATCGAATTATTTTATTGAATGGGAGACGTTTGTTCCGTCCCGATTCCTTAACCTCACTTGTGTGATTTGTGAGCAGCAATCTGACTGATTTGTGGGTGATCAGTAGGTACCTATTGCAGGAAAATGTCAGCCCGGACATTGAATATCGAACCACAAAATCTCAACCTCATCAGAAAGTCATTATGCAGGATCACCGAACTTTTCTTACATGGCGCGTCTTCTGATGCTCCTGCACCATAAGAGGCCGGCCCGTATAAACCGACCGGTTCAGTATATCGCCTGCGTCAGAGCATTAAGAACAGAAGCTACGTCAAGGTCAGCGTTGTCGCGTTGCCAGCTACTCACCTCAGGAGTCAGACATGGCAGCACACCTGCCGGCTTACCGCGGCCTCCTCCCGTGTCTGTCGGTCTCACGCCCGTGACCTTACCGTGACCTTACCGTGACCTTACCGGGAGAGAACACACTGTTAACATACCCTCGTTCCTTACCTTGCCTCTGTTCCCAGCCATGCACGCTCCTATGTTTCGTGCGCTCCATGATGTTTCCGCTGTGGCAGAGCTAACGCATGAGAGAAAGTCACTCGCGAAGGCGGGGCTGCGGTGGCAGAGGCGGCGGAGTTGGCGGCAGCTGAGGTGTCTCGGCAGCTCGGCGGTGGCAGAGGCGGCGGAGTTGGAGGCAGCTGAGGTGTCTCGGTAGCTCGGCGGTGGCAGAGGCGGCGGAGTTGGCGGCAGCTGAGGTGTCTCGGCAGCTTGGCGGTATATAGAGGCGGCGGCGGCGGCGGCGGTGGCGGCAGCTGAGGCGTCTCGACAGCTCGGTGGTAGAGGCGGCGGCGGCGGTGGCTGCGGCGGCGGCGGCAGCGGAGCGTCAGTCAGTCGGGCGTCGGCAGCCGTTCCGGTCGGACGTCCCACTCAGCTGTCCGCGTCAGCGCCGGCAGTGCTGGTGGCGTACCTGGGCTGCAGGACCAGACTGCAGCCCCGCGGTCTTCGGCAGCCTCCAGAGCTACACGAGTTCAGCTCAGTTCCGGAGACGTTCGAGAGTTACAGGAGCCCATCTCAGACCAGCGCATTGCAGTCGGGAAACGATCTCGGTACATTTTGGATACACAATCAGGTACGGCGAAGGGAATGGTGCAGGGGATATGAGTGTAACATGGATGAGAAAGGGCCTTCAACGGAAAAAACATGTCTGCGTGCCAATACACATATCTTGAACAGTGGAACTGGACACCCACTTACAATCTCCTGCAAATCTTCGATAAATTAAGGATTACGCATTATTTCATATTGGTGGTTTTAGAGTGACCCACAAAACTAACAACCGAGCTTGGAGTTCGGTATTTTGAAGAATGTTTATTGCTAACTCAAAGTCGGTATAATAATTTCGAGCTTTACTTAGCGTAATGTAGAGGAGACCAGCCCATTGGCGACATGGTCATAATTTCCCCCCCCCTCGTTGTGTACGATATAAGTGAGTAAATAGGCACAATAACAACATTTTTGTGTAGGCAGCTATGTACAAAGATAAAAATAGATGTTATCCGGGGATCGACAACGGGGTGCCTGGATCTGTCCAACCTGATTCTCGACTGCAATTGAACTAATGTCTGGGTGGATTAAGTTCTGTATATAGGGTAAGCCGGGGCAACACCGCCCCCCTAAGGTTTTTGCCGCACTCCTCGATATGTATGCGTCATATCGATGCGGTGTTTCTGTTATCGTGGAAAGCAGTCAATTTTCTATGATCTGACAAAATATGAGCTTATTTGCGCATAATTGATGCTCACAGCAGGCGGTAAGGTGAACCCTTACATTTTAGTCGGGTCGCAAATGACCCAGGGAGCACCGCCCAGGGAACGGTGCTTCCAGGTTTGGCGGCAATCATGCAAATAACTGTGCGAGTTTTGTTTTTACAACCCTTTCAACCGAATCACTGTAGTTAGCATGCACTTTGAAATCGGAATTCAGGCATAGGACGTCTTTCTGAGTTAAAGAAGTTGTCAAGTCTCACAAGTCTTGTCACTACAAGTCTCCAAGCCATTCGGTGTTTTTTTTTCTAAAATTGTCAATAGCATAGATAACTGTAGTAACTGGATTGAACACGAAGTTTTTCGGCTCGTCATAAGGGTACATATTGTGGTGGACGACGGATGTGTATTAAACTTCTCACGCGCTACACAATGCAGTTATCCTCATAGATATCTTATATACATAGAGATGTCCATCCCATGTTAGATCACTTGATTTCGTGGCAGTTTAGTGGAGGTTTTTAAGCTACCTTTCTGAGCAATTTGGTGCTCGTGATGAGTTCGACAACAGTCTTCTTTACAAGAAGATGAGCTTTCAAATGATCATGGATCAATAACGCGGTAAAAATGTAGTAAAATAATATCCTCTTTTTGTTCCGGAAACCCCGTTAAGGAACGAAATACAAAAATAATGAAAACGTTGCCTTTTGGAAGAGCCCGCAGTCAATTTAGTACGACATTTATACGTTTATTCCTTGCTTAATTTCCTCCAACAAACTGCCACGCTCTATGTATATAAGATCTCTATGGGCCAAACGCCCCAAAGTCTCCGTGTTACGTCTCTTGGCATATTGGGAAACTTGCATCAAATCCAAACGCACTTCACTTAAATAATCACATATATTTCATCATTACCACCAGTATTTCTGCAGCCATGGTGACGTAGAAAGCGGCGGTCGAGGTTATTGGATAATATCACGACACCGGATACACTAAAATCTCAAGTAGGTATTGCAAGCAACCGACCTCAACCAAAATCACACTAATGGATTGAGTATTGGGAACCAGTGTTGCGACTGGCGAGAAACTCGGTGTGTTCACCGTTCGAGTCATGGAGCTAAATCGATGATAGACATCGGTAGGGAAGAAAAAACGTAAATTTTTTACGACACTACCTTCACGCGCATAACGTAACGCGGGACGTACCCGTGGGGGTCACGGGTTCGGGTGACTAGACTCCATGGTCAGCTAATTCCATCATGAATGTCTAGTGCTTGTTTTTGTTCAGAGATTTAACATAACATTGCATTTTTCACTTCATGATTTTTCTTCACCAGTCAAATATTTGTTTTGTGGAAGCTTTCGTTCGCTTCTACACTATGTCCCAGTTCACTGATTTAGTCATGAATTTGACAGAAATTAACAATGCATGTCTTGCATTTGCAAGATATTATAAGATTAAGGTGCTAGATTAGATTCTAGTTGCATCAAGTTTGATGCATTTGTTTTGCCAGAACAATGATCACTGTTAATGCTTGATTTCTCTAATTCCTTGAGCTTACCGCCTATCTTCAGCAAGTAATAACTAGATATTGTATGTTGTATTGTGTATATTGTAATAACAAGAAAGCCATACCTAACTATATTTCATGTTGGTTTTGTTCCTGTATACTGCCCAAATGTATTGGTAGGTAATAGGTTGCACCGTTAGGGCTGTCCGAACAAAGTATATCTTATTGTTATTTTAGGGTTATCTTTAGAAAGTGCATGGAAACAAAAAATTATAATCCAGTCCAATCCGTAATCCGGTGTTTTCTAAATGATACAATCCAATCCGGTCCAGTCCATCCGGATTGGGCCGCATTAAAAAAAATATGTTGGATTGGTCCGGTCCGTTTCATACTCTGGTCTGGTATTTTAGCATCTGTGGTGTGAAGTGAAACAGTAATAATCCTGGATTATAACATACACTTTTCTGCATAAGGTAAAATGTGACTGCTGACCCAGGTCTTATCTGTCAGCATAGTGTATCTTGCCAAGTGTGGTCAGGCCTGTAGTAGTGTTGGTAACTGGATGAACACTTGCCTATGGCCATGGTCATTCAATTCTTCAAATGGCCACCCCAGTAATAAATATTAACCCTTTTTATCAATTTTGTCCTAAACTTTTGAATGGACGGATTTGCGAGATCAGAACCCGCGCTAAGCAGAGCTTGTTGCGCAGGCCTCTACCGTCCGATCGGGAAATTCAGGGTAGCCGGCAGAATTTAGTTCGAAAGTTTAACGTGCCCACATGCAGGACACGGTCCACCCCACTCACTGACTTCAACTGACCTTGTGTGCGGCCGCTGCCACCGACCGCAGGCCCTGCCCGTCAGGAGTAAATATCGAGCGCCGAAGCGTCTCGAACTCTAACGGGACAACTGAGCTACGGGCGGATTAATACGGGCGCATTTAATCATTATTACGGGCCCATGCAATCACCATGACAATGTTCTTGTTCAATTCGATCCTCCGCAAACGATCTTTGTGTTAAGCCTGAGGTTATTAGTATCAAAGGTGCAAATTTTACGGAAGCCGACATTAGGTGCCATCCCAAAAAATATAAAAAGCATTCTGGAATGAAAGACTGTCACTAAATTTAGCATAAACTCAAATTTCCACAGAAAAAAAAAGTTTCAAAATTTGTCAAACTATAGCGAATCCCAAGGATTCATATGGACTGGACTTGCATCTCTAGCCACAAAACTTCTCATCCCCTTCTGGGAGAAATGTCAGTTTAGTTCTTACAAATCACTTGGTGGTAGTTAAATTACTTTTTAAGCCATTGTTTTCAATAGAAACTAATGATAAAGAGAGACTTCACCACCATTTTTCATTTTACACCAATGCCGCACAATCGCCGGTGTTCCTACTGATCAGCTACGCTTCATGGAAGAAGCTCGCCGAGTTCTCACTCAAATGTGGAAGAGTCATCCGACTGATGGAGATCATTCGACGCCAACTACTGTCGAACCAGGGGTTACTGCCACGCTTTTACGCTCTGGCAGGAGCATCACAGAGCTTTAGAGGACGACCGAAGGAGATCTGGCCTGGGATTTATCAGGCAAATATCTCCACTGCAAAGTCTACGCGCCGGACCTAAAGGACGCCAAAAAGCTGCTGAGTGGCGTCTTTGCGTAAGATGCAACAGTCGGCACATCCTTCGAGCCAAGAGAGCCCCAACGCTTCAAGTCTCTGAAATTTAACGTCGCTGAGCACTTTCGCTCATCAGGGCACCAAACAGCCAAGAAAGCTAGGCTGGAGAGTGAAACAAGACAGAAGGCGCGGGTTGTGGTGGACAGCTCTGCTGCATCGCATGTCCTGCGAACAACGTATTTGGTCCTGAAAAACTCGCTTGGACGTATGATGTAGAAGACCTCATTGTCCTCCAGCATCTGAACGGTACAACGGTCAGGAGTATAAACCATTCCCCGATAATGATGACCACCGCCCGTTACGCATTCAGTGATGTGATACTTGAGAAAGTGAAACAGCAGGTCGGAAGACAGCCATGCGTATCAGTTCTGGCGGACAAAGTGACTGTGGCGCGCCGAACGGTGGACATTATAGCTGTGCTGATGCTGCTGCCTGATGCCAAACCGGGCGAAATATTTTAGAGTTTCGTGGTGGTAGCCCCCATAGTCAAACAACATGACGGCGAGGCCTCTACCGCCGACGTTTTGAAGGTTGGTTGGCGGAGAAGGTTGGCGCTGTAACTTCACGGCAGATTTCCGCCGTCGCAGCCACTGCCAATGCCACCACAACGATGAGCCTGCGAAGCTGGGGCGCATGTTGGACGGTCCCTCGGGTCTACCAGCTGTGTGGGACCATGCCCATCTCATGAACTTGGCAGAGTCAGACGCCAGGAAGGCCTCCGACTCTGCGTGGGAGCAGGAGACGGTGGACGTGATCACGTCGATACACAAACGGTTCTCCGTCGGCAAAGGCTGGGAAGACCTCATGGCGTGCGGTGACAAGTGTGGCCGGAGACCTGATTTGCGGCCCACGAGGCTCAAGTGATCAGCGTGTTCCGCCGCAATCTGCCGCTTTTCTGCACGGTGCTCGATAAGGTGGAAGACAACGAGGCATGCCCAGCTGAAGGAGCTAAAGGAAAAACTCGCTCATCTGAGATGTAAGCACACACACACACACACACCTACACATACACCTACACACACACACACACACACACCACACACACACACACACACACACACACACATGTGGCATAGTTTTTGTTATATGACGCGGACCCGCAGTCGCCGGGCCTTCATGGCGCGGGCCTGACCGCCCGGTCAACTGATCGGTCTGGTGTGGGGAGCGGCGTCCGCGGAAGGGGAGGGCAGTTGTGATCGGCGGTCTGCCTCGACAGGTTAATATACCTGAAATAGTGGGTGCTGACTTTTGGAACAGAGACGGAAGAAGCTACGCAACATTGGCGCGGTCGAATGTAAGCAAGGTACGCCTTCCTTTCTTTCATATTTTGTGAATATTTCAGTCGGTTACTCCATATACTTATTAAAAAACGAGGTCAGTGAGAGGTGCGCTCTACTGAGCACTCGATAATATTTAAAACCGAGGACAGCGAAAGGTACATTCTGCTGATCACTCGATAGGGTTTGGTAGAGCCAAAAGCAGCGAGATTGAAAACTCTGCGATCGTTATTCCTCAGTAAAGTTAAAACCACAAATTATACCGAATCACATGTTAGTTTCTGGAGCAGAGTTAGCGAAAGCACGCTACCTGCTGCTAGATAACAGCTGGGAAAACATAATACAAAATCGCCTCACGCCTTTTTGGTACGTTGACTTCAGCCAAAGCCATGGTTAACGAGGAAAAAGTAGAACTTCAGTATTACCAAAATAGAACGAAAATGAAGTGAATTAAGAATAATATTTCATGCACGGCACAACTTCAGATCCAATGCAAAATTGTGTATTGTATCTGAAGAAGTGACGTGCACTAAATATTATACTCAACTAATGCAGGCCCGCCGTCTCCCGACGGTGATATGTATTAATATATGGCAAAGCAATAGTTTGCGGGGGGGGCTGAGGGACGGCTATTTAGGGGGGGAGGGTACGGGGCTGGGGGGGGGGGGGGTAAAGGAGGGGGACTCGGGTT
>JARFNZ010123800.1:0-11968 GCA_031763405.1 Balanus nubilus
AAAACTGATTTGCACGGTAACATCAAATTCCCCCATAACAATTGGAACAGGGTGTTCCAATTTGAATTTGAATTAGCGCTTGGTTCCGAGGATATGGTGCTCGGTCCACAAACCAAACAAAGTTACATCAAATCAAAGCGAGGCTCCTACTTACCACTGCACTGTAAGCAGACAGAAAACTATCTGCAACGGTTATATAACCTTCACCGTTCAACTGCAGCACCGAACTCCAACACGCCGCAACACGCGAATGCCGTCGTCGCCGTAAGACGCGCCACGCGTGAATTCAGCAACGGTCGACATAGTTTAGTTACGAGATGGTAGCAATTTGGCAACCTCGTCATCGTGTAGTAGAAATAAGTCTGCCGGTACGAGGATCCTACCACAAATTGCTGTAGTCTTTGTCATAATTGAATGATATTTGAACTTTATTATGCTGCTACTAAGCTTGAAAGTTATTCATTGTCGAACAAGAGTAACAGAATAGCACAAATTCATAAGACATTGGTAATGCACATAGTATTTACTATACCAATACCAATTCTTAAAAAGAACGCTAGTAAATACATGGAATATGTTCAATAATGGTAGCAACAGAGTCAATTTTGTTTTCAGTGCAGCCGGGAGGACAGCTCAGTGCACTTTAAACCATGTTGTAAAACCACATAAACTTAACTTAACCATGTTGTTGTAAACCACATAAACCCATGTCAAACATATCTTGTGTGACAGTTAGCGTCAAAGTTGGCGAATCAGATATTGCCAACATATATTGTGAAATATTGGATTTTGTGATTGTGATTTTAAATATATTGTGATTTTAAATGGAGTGTGACAATGTCTGATCATAATACAGGTATATTTTTGTATCACTCATATAGCCATCAATTATTACATAATATGTGTTGTTCATCCATCATTAGAATGATAGATTAACTGACACGGTAGAGATGGTGCAGTTTGATATTCAAGTTTTTGCCAATTTGGATTTTTCCGATTCCAAGTTCGAGAGCACATGAATAGTTCATGAACCTTTATGAACTGCACCTGTCCCTTCGTTCCTTTGTTCTGCACAAAGTAAAATGAGACGTGGCTTCTCCGTGGGAAATAATCGAAGCTTTTTGTCTGACTGGGCTGGCCTTCATGGCTAAGGGCCCTTTTCGAAAAAGTTGCACCCCCATCGGAAAATCGGTGGCGTCGGCCCTGAACCTTGATTATTAAATTCATAAATAAACAAAAAAAAAACACGTCACAAACTGCTCAAGAATACAACGAAAACGGCAAACCCCGTAATTTTGTGAAGGTAGAATTGTAAAAAAAATATTTAAGTAACAGTTGTATAAAACTAAGTGATTGATCATCACAGTTTTATCTAAAATCAAGCTACGAAGGGAACGTTTTGTTGGGCATAGGCGATCCCCATCACTTCTGCGGTCTTACCACATGATTTTAATGTGATGATAATGGGCGTCGAAAGCAGGGAAGGAAGGACACGTCTTCCAACATTTTCGAATTTTAGCCCTTGCCAGTGTGGGGCAAAACTGCTGCGTCTCCCTGTAGGGGGGGGGGGGGGGGGGGGGAGGTGATGATGCAATCCCCTGCTGATTCGCCCCTAATTGAGCTAGAGCTTTATCTTAAATACGAGCGTATTGCTCGCGACGTGAGAAAGCCGATGATACTCGTTGTTTGTCCTTGACGCCAGGCCAATGACCCGATATCAATTGATGCCATTTTTGCCATATAATAAATGTTAACCAAACTAGAGCCGTGCACTAAAGACCAAGACATTTCTTTTGGTCAGAAAATTGTGTATTGATACATTCTAGGACTAATTTGACCTTTATTCCTAGTCAATGGTCAAAGCTCAATTTTGGTCATCTGAGTTCAGTGACCTCGGTTGACCTGTAACATATCATGACTTCACTTGAACCTGCCTTTGTGTAAACTCGATATAAAATTCAAAATCAGCACATCAATTCCTTAGTGGGCTTTGTAAATCAAAAACGGTCAAAAAGTAATCCGAAGTCATCAGGTTTCGGTGACCTCTGTCGACCTTGGGGGGGGGGGGGGCATGAACTTTGGAAACCATGAAGCTCACATAGAAGCACATCTTTTCATACTCCTCATGAACATCAAACATCAGGAAGAGCGCGAGTTATAAACATCGATACGCCACAGAACGCCATTAACGCTTGATATGACCCTGAAGCTACAATAAAAAAAGGTTACAGGTCACGGGTTATCGGGTTCCGGTTTCTATTTTTTTAGGGTAGGTTTGAAATAGTTGAACACCTAAAATTGTTTGGCGATAAACCGTTTTTTACGTGAGTTATTCCCGAAAACCGAAGAGGGGTGGCAACCCCCTCTACACTGGCAAGGGTTAACATTACGCCAATGGGCGTTACATACAAATAATAAACTTGAAAAGCTTCCGCCCCCTTGCAACCTTCGAGAAGTAGCGACGCACTTGCGATCTGGATAATGATGAATAACAAAGTTTAGAGATGCATTCATGGGCATCCCGTATCACATATTAAATATGTTTGTCACGGGAATTACTTGATACCCTTCACCCCAACATTCTATTACATTATGCCTATTATCATATTATCAATTTCCACCGACTTATGTCGGGAAATCCCATCGGTGATGCTCATGCCTATCCGACTGGCCAGTGGCCAACCAAGGGGATCGGCGCCCGGCGGAGCTGGAGGAACTGAGTTCAGTGGTTTTCCTGTTACCGACAGAGGTATTTTGCTCTCGGTCGCCTGAACCATTAATGTTGACTGTATAGGCCGTCCCGCCGAGCACCGGAGAGGTGCGGACAGCCTACCTTTGTGGGTATTTACTACAGACTGACGGCTAATCCGGTGGGACCCTTATTTTGGAACCAATATTAGTACATTATACATATATACATAAGATGCCTATTCTGAAATTCGACAACCACTTTTATTTCACTCCAATTTCGCGCAAACGCCTGGTGGACTCAATGACATCACACGATAATACTTTGTGATGCATCCGAAAGTTAGGTCTCTATAAGCCCATTGAGTGTAGATCGAATATCGACGACACCTTCGATTTCGCTTAAATTTTGCACACAGGTAGCCAACATTCTCCTTAGCATTCCTATAAATGGATTTCGCATACATCCTACATTAACATCCGGTGGCTACATCGAATTCAATGTACAAATCGACACCCTCGATTTCGCTCAAATCTCGTACACATGACTAATCGTTTCCCGATCACTCTCCTTGCTGGGGGTTACTTTTGACACCCCGTGAGGTTTTTCGAAAATGGTGGGAAAACAACGGCGGCACCAGCTTTGATATAGCTATTTGCACATTGCTTGCCCACATTGTGTGCAAATTTTGACTTAGGCTCGTCTCAGATCAGGTTATACCAGGTCACATCAAATGACGTTACCTCCATAAATATTTGTTGTCGTGGTAAAGTCACAGTGTTTGTCCCCGAGACTTGAAAATTATAGGATTTCATACGATTATACATAAGCACAGTGCAATTCTCATAGACGTAGGAACAGGGGGGGGGGGGGGCAGGGAGTTCACTGACCCTTCACTTTTTGAACATATTTTAGATAAGTATATTTCCCTTTCCTTACTGAAGAAAATTGAACATCGTTACAGTTCGATAGGACGATAAAAGTTAAAAACTGCAAAGTAATACCGTCAAGGGCATTAGGTTTCTCTCAAGACGAGATCAAATTTCACTGGCTCCCTCACTTTTCGTGACGTTGCTACGTGTGCGTCCTTGACACCTCTTATACCTCTGATTTTTACATTGGTGACTTATGGTCAGGTCAATATAGTGACCTTACCAATGTTAGTCGATGGGAAAATATTCAAATGCTTCCTATTCTGCGGAACTGCACAGATCAGTCGAGCTCCTATATAATCGTGCTATTATAGGAGAGCTTAAACTTTCGCTCCTTTTTCACGTTTTCGCTCAAATTTTGCACACATGTAGCCTCTGGCCTCATGAACATTCACATTAAATATTTTGTGAAACGTTAGATAATTAAGCGTCTTAAGATCAAAACTGTGTTATTAGCTCTATATTCGACAAATGCTCTAAAAAGTAACAACCCCTTCAATCCATTTTCGGTCGAAGTTGGTACAGAAGTCGTCAATGACCTGACATTAATTGTTAAAATGTTTTGCGATGGGTTGCATTGTTAATTACGTCTGGGCAGGATCCTGAGATATCGAAGGATTGCTGGATCAAACGGGAACATTTGACGGGAAACAGGGAAATTTGACCCTTGATAACCTCATTGACCTCAATATTGACCTGAGCGAAAAAATGACCGAAATCGTTTTGACGAGTTTCAACGTTCTTTTTCTGTTGTCTCTACGTCCCATAGAGACAACAGAAAGAGACATAGGAGCCGAGATCGAGAGGGGTGTTCAAACATCCCCCGTCCCGAGCAGATCGTGAAAAAATCCCAAGTGCCAGCGTAGCGCACGTTAAAAAGAACTAACTTCAAAAGTTGCCTTTATTTTTTCTTAAACTTGGCATGAACTTGGTATAACCTAACTTAATTGACTTTAGATGGAAAACATATACCCATAAAACATGTGTCGTATGACCCACATATTATTTTTGCTTCAAGTGACCTTTTATGACCTGACCTTGACCTTGACCCGTGCTTAGTATGCGAGTTATACTCATTCAATGCATTTATCATATATTTGAGGGCAATTTGACGTGGTGTTGGCCCAGAACTACGCATTGTGCGGTCTCTGCGGCGCGGAACGCGGAAACACCCGTTTCGACCTTTGACCTGACCTTGTCCTGACACGTGACCTCATATGGTTAACTTTGTGTGTGGTTATGATACATCTTATTGAGAGCTTTCGAATGCCGCCTCTTGCGTCTCGCTGCGATCATGGTTCCGGAGATACTTCCGGAGATAAGTCTTACAGCTCGAGCTAGATAACTGTAATAACTCGAGCTAAAATTAGTGAGCTTATGCAAATGTAAAAATGCGTCACAGGGTAGGTATGTACTGAATAATAAGCACCATTATATGCAGGGGCGGCGCCACCGTCGGGGTAGGAGCGGCAGTCCTTGTCGTCAAGCATGGGGCAACATATATTTTTGTCCTCCTGATATTAAAGGGGGCCGCTCTATGCTCCGAAGAGGCCTCATCCAGGGGCGGCGTATTAGGGGTTGCGGAACATTTGTCCCGTATAATTTTTTGGAAGCCGACGATTTTAAGTTAATTTTCCGGAGACCCCCTTGCTGGGAGGACCCCGGAAAGCTTTGCCTTTGCTAGACAAAATCCGATTAATGCAAGCAGGTATAACTTTTTATCATTGTACTTACTTTTAACTAAGTGTTATATTGCGTATTTCGTAACCTGGGTATATTTTGGAGTCTAGAATGTAACTCCTTTGTGCACAAAGTTTGCACCTCAACTGGTGTACCTATGTTGTGGCAACAGGCCCTGATTGTTAGCTGGACCTGAACAGCTGAGGCCGAGCCGGGGAACCTCACTAAATAAAGCATAATTATTGTACCCAACCGGTCCAGAGAGCGACCGAAATTCCACCACCCCAACACGGAAAGACCGAAGTCCCCCCCCCCCCCCCGCCACCACCACCACATATAACCACGGGACACCGCACCACACCCTGCCCAGCCAACCCAACTAAGAAACGGGCCGGCTAGTGCAGATAAAAGACGATAGTGCTTTTCGTCTAAGGCTAATTCGTAGACGACCATCGTCACTCCCATGACTGAGCACGGACAACTACCGGATCGCAAAGGCATTCCTGCAGCTGTTTGGGCTCGGGCGAACAACGTATGTATGTACATACGTCATGCGCTGTTACCGAGTGTTTACAGCTGTCCCGCACGAATCTCGGCAGGTACGTGACTGACCGGTCGCTGGTCAGACAGCGCCGGAGGCAAAGGACAGCCAGGGCTGAGTTTAGCTCTGATGTCATAGCGTAGCTCCACCCTTTGACGATAGCCTCTGTTAAAGGTAATGTATGACCTTTTTCCATAAAAATGGAGTTAGCACTTGTATCAGCAACTTCCGAACAAGGGAAGCCGGGAAACCGTACATTTAATGGTTGAAGATCGCGTTAAATGGGTTAAATTTGATTTTAAAAACTAAAATGGTCCCACCATCGAAAAGAGGTGGGTCTTAATGCAAGTAAGTACTTCGCATTCCGGTGGCTACGAACATATATCGGCACAATTTTGTTTAACACTAAGCAGTGATTCAGTATAACAGGTATCCATTATGACACACTTAGTGGTCATTGAAGCCAACTTAAGCGTATTCACTGTGTTCGATACAATGTAACGTAAGGCAGTACCAGAAACAAGTGCCAACAAGTACCACTCCCAAATAAGTTATTCCTAGTTCATTTCCACTTATATGAAGCAAAACACCACTGCAAGTGATGTTTTAACATCACGTGCGTTCAGAAAACACCAGTTATCCATGGTTCTCTTCCATCGCCAAAGGTCATACATTCCATTTAAGCAAAAAACTCACAAAGTGAAACTTGTCCATTCAAACATAAAATCACTGATAATAAATATGTTAGTCACACAGTATTTGCGCAGTGTGTGAAGCCCGAGTAATCTTAAAACGTATGGTTTTAATACCATTCCCATTGATGGCTACGCCACCCTATATAACATTACGAAAACCTAATCGACGTGCTGTTTTTTGGTATCCTAAAAAAATCGGTAAAAAATGGCGGCCAAACTGACAGACGAAGGCCCGGCACGTGACCTCTGTCATCACTGTCGGCGCACGTCATCGCATCATTATCGGGCCGAAACAGCCCACCAGCGTCCGCCGCTCTGTAGAAAAACACAGACACACACGGCACACCTCATTATTGACCTGTCTCGGCCGGCCGCTCCGATATCCGACCTCCGACCGCCTGGGGGCCTGTCTGCTCTGCGAGACCGACCGGCACACGACTGTCTCCCTCGGGCTGTCCGGTCTGATGGGCACGTGTCTGACCCCTGGCCGGACCATGTGGTGTCCACCAGGACCGCCACGTCACGTGCCGCGCGAACCGCGCCCCAGGGGCAGGCGGCGGCGGCGCGCGGAGGCGGGATACGCGCCAGGCCACCGTGCCCCACTGACGCCGGTAGGCACCAGTTGCCGGAACCGGGTATTCCCATGGGAGGAGTAAACGCTTCCGGGGAGTCATTCTGAGAGAAATTGGCTCGGATGTTTGCCAGAACGAAGACGAATTGGGCATGCATTTCCTTTTCGTAGGAATTGACGGAGCAGTTGATATAAAGTACCTATTGCAGGCTGCTTGCTAGCTGGTCATTTTTGATCGAAATAAATACCAACTGCAGCAGATACTGTGAAACCACTTCACTATGAACAAACGTTGGGTGACTCATCAGTAGACTCATCAGTAGACTTGGGTGACTCATTCCATGTCAAATCGATCACAAACGGATCGTTTTTTACCTCACCCTCTTCGATTTCCTTGAAACTTTGTAGTTATGTTACCCCATCGATGAAAACACTACATGAACATTTTTGTCAAATTTTGACCTTGGGTCGCCGAGGTAGAGGTCATTGAACTTTGACATGAACCCATTACATCCCAACGTTCGAAAGCCTATAACTTTGTAAGTTTTTGTCCCAGTGTCATGAATCTATGTGCATGCAATAGGCAATTAGTGCAGCTCCATTTTACATATAAAACATATAAGGTCAATGACCTCTGACCTTATTTGACCTTGAGTTAAACTATAAATATTTGAATAGCAAAAAACACGCGTATTTCGATTTTGCTTATTTTCATGTGTAACAATACCCTACACTTGCTCTACAAACTGGAAAAAATGGAGTGGGCCGTTAATAACTTTAGAAGAAAGCGGCGCTTAAAATAGCCTCCGTCACATGACCTGGCATGTCCTTGGGGTAGTGGCATTCATTTTGTTTGTTGACATATATGATATGGGTGTCATCTTATAACGTGTAAGCTAACCAAAACATTCGTGATGTTCTCAAGCATATGCGATATCATATAGGTCACGAATGACCTTGACGATGACCTTACTTGTCCTTGAACACTTAATTGTTATAAGACGTTACAATATTGCCAATATGGGCATCGTTCGAAAGCCCAGTGATTAACCAACACATTTGTGGTGTTTTTAAGTAGGTATGTGTGGTGCATCACAGGTCCCAATGGACCTTGACATGTGATTTGGCTTGACCTGGTGCACTGTTTTTATTGAGAGTTACAACACAACCGATATGGGTACCTTTTATTTGAAATATAATTGACTAACGATGTTTCGAGCATCTGATGTTATATAGGTGACTTGTGTCCTTGCTGCACATGACCTGACATGGCGAAATGGACAGGTGCGGTCACGTGTCAGGTTGGCATGACTTCATATCAGCCAGCCGCCAGCAGCGACAAGTACCTAAGTACCTACCGACGAGACGAGTAACGCAGTAACTAACACTGACGAGATATATCTAGGCAATACTAACAAAACGAAGCATTTCCCACCCCTAATTTTTTTTTTATCAATATAGTGAACCGTTAATATCATAAAAAGTAAACGGCTCATAACATAGCTTCTGTTACGTGACATAACATTAACTTGGAGTAGAAGTTATAATTTTTAATATGCCAATTTGGTTGTAATTTGAAAGTCTGTAGGGTGACAAAGCAGTTCGGCATGTATTTAAGCATGTGGAATATCACACAGATTATGAGTGACCTTGGCATGTGACCTTTCTTGCAGTGTTCGCCATGGGCCCGTCAACCCTCAGCCCGTCCCAGACCATGAGCACCAAGCCCAGACCCAGACCAGGCCCAGTCAAACTAATAATGTCTAGGCCTAGGCCCAGCCCAGCCCATAAAGATTAAGCAATAAACATGTTACTATCAATGGAAATTAAATCATCCTAGTACATTTACTTTAATTATAGCTAAACGAACGTATAACTTTATTTGTATTACGCAAAACGATGAACTCTGATTAAATAACTTTCAACTTCTACGTGGAATTGTTCATTTAATTTGAAAACTCAAGCCCAGTCCCATCCAAAGCCCATTGATTTCCTTACAATTCAGGCCCAGCCCAGGCCCATTGGCGGCCCATCCCACGGCCCATAGGGCCAGCCCGACCCATCTGCTTCCTTGACCTGAAACCCTGTTGTTTTATGCCTAAGGCTTAACAACATAGCCAATATAGGTATTGCTTGAAAACCTTGGGATTAGCCAATGTAGGATGCCTGTTTGAGATGCTTTCAAGCAGGTATGTGTGGTGCAGAACAGGTCCCGAGTGATTTTGACACGTTAGTTGACTTGGCTTGGAACATTGATTTGAGAGACGTTGTGACATAGCCAATATTTACCTTTAAACCGCAACATCACCGGCTAACCATCATCGCATTGGTGATGTGTCAAGCATGTGTGTACTGTGTAGGTAATGTGATCTTTTTAGGATATGAGGCTTCGTGTTTATTTTTAATTTTATTTCGCTTTCTTAGTAGGTACATGTTACTTTATTTCATTAGTGTTAGTTGCTGCGTTACTCGTCGGGACTTGTCGCTGCTACGGCGGCAGCCGAAATGACGTCACGGCAACTGTCGCGTGTCCACACCTTTCACTTGGGCGCGGCAGCAGCGGATACATTGCACCCAAGTCAGGTCATGTGTCAAGGATACATGCAACCTGTATAACATCAGATGTCTGAAACGCCGTTAGTCAATTATATTGTAAAATAAAAGGTGGAAACTGTTTACTTGTGACGTATATGTTGTGTTGTGACATTCAATAAAACAGTGTACCAGGTCAAGCCAGGTCACATGTCATGGTCTCTCATGACCTGTGATGCACCACACATACCTACTTTAAAACACCACAAGTGCACTGGTTAAAGAAAAGGTGTTGGGCAATGTTACAGGTGAAAATGAGCAAAATCGAAATAGGCGTGTTTTTTGCTATTAAAATATGTATACTTTGGTTCAAAGTTAAATGAGGTCAAAAGTCACCGGCCATAAATGTTTTATATGTAAAATAAAGCTACATTTATTGCCTCTTGCATTCATTTTGATTCATGACACTGAGACAAAAACTTTCAAAGTTATAGGCTTTTGAACTTTGGGATGTACTGGGATTAGGTCAAAGTTCAATGACCTCTAGCTCAGTTGCCCAAAGTAAAATTTGGATATTAAAGCACTTGGAACGGTTTTGCCCATAAACTGACCTTTACGCAAAGTTTGGAGCAAATCTGAGATAGTGCCGTATTTTGGTGATCGATTTGACGTGGAATGCCCCAGTATCATTCACGGGAAGAGTTCCTGATACAGTTAGTGGGGCGGCTTTGGTGAGGCAGCCGCCCCACCAACGTTTTGCATAAACCCACCAAATTTTGTTATATTTTATTTTTTGTTTTCCTTTAAAATGATCATAGTCCACAAAAGCAAAGCATTACTATCAATCTTGAAGGTTCACTGGCGTTAAAATTGTCAGTTTTCGACCAGCTGTGCAAAACAATCAGCCAGCATGACATTTTACAACACCAACTTTTCCCGAAAAGCTCCACCTATGGTATCATTACACATAAAGTACGTATTTAATTCCGTAAAAAAATCCTGACTATCTTGCTATGTAAGAGTACCTACCACATGTCGGACAAGTGCGGCACTTAAACGCAAATAGTCACCTGCACTAATTGATCCTTGCATTGAATTTAAGTTACGTCTATGGAATACGGGATGGCCTAGATGCATAAATTCCACATTTTGACAGCCGATGCCGGAGGTTCAAAAATACTCGCCTCTCTTGTCATCCGCGGCACGCCCACTGAATACACTTGTCTCAGGTTACGGGTGATCGCAGTCTCATTCAAACCCCGCTCACGTCGACTAGCGGCCACCTCCGCGTCCAGCACCGCCGCACCGGGACGGATTGACGACCACCCCACCGCCCACCGCCCTCATCCCTCGACCGGAGAGGCCGGCCGGCCGACCTTCGCTGAACCGGCCAGTAAACCCGTGACGGCTCTTTGACGCCGAGCCGCGCCGCCTCGCCGTACAAGTGCTGCCATCTATACTAGTTAGGGTCTGTCCGGTCTCGGCGGACGACCGACGTTGCCACTCACGGTTGGAGTTTCCTACTCGAATGATGGGGTCAATGTTTCACCAACTTTGCACTTGTCCCCAATAATTTTGATCAGAGTTGAAAGATTTTTAACTTCAAAATGTTCTTTTTTCGCTATAAGCAGGCAACACCATCACAGTTGAAGTTTTTTTTAACGTAAAAGCTGTCATTTATTTGTTTGCTTTAGCAGCGTAAAACAATTGACCAAAAAGACAATAAGGCCCACCAACTTCTCTGAAAAGCTCGACTCATTTTGCCACTCCGCTGCCAAGTGTCGGGTGATGCTCGACCAAACAGGGATTATGCGAGAAAGGATGTGACGTATATTTGGTCAATCATGCGTGAAATAATATGCATGATTAAAGGGACATTGTCACCTAAAATAAAATAAAATTGACAGGTGATAGAGCCAGTTTACCCTGTTCAACCGCTCCAGTCCGTTTGAAAAACTCACCCCCAATCGTCTGCAATCTTCATTTAAAGATCGATTTTTTTTAGTAAAACCGTAGGTACTTTTCCTAACCTAACAGACTCTGGAATGACTGGAAATGCACCGTAACTGCAAGAGTCAAGACATTTGAAGGATAAATTTAATTATGATTTTTTAAGTGTGCCAACAAAAGAATGTTAGCATCGTGTTTTCTGTTCAAAGTTCTATTCTCAATTATTTTTTTTAGTCAAACACAGTCCTCTATTTATCTTTCGAAAAACAGGAATCAACACGATTTGCGGATGCTATGGCTGAGTTAAGTACGCAATGCCCTTTACCGTGTCGTCGGATTCCGCCCGTCTTTGGTCCATCCTCCGCGGCGAATTTGAAT
>JARFNZ010123811.1:0-11964 GCA_031763405.1 Balanus nubilus
TTTGTCAAAGGAAATATTAATTTTATTATGTTAATTATGAATTTAGTCCGTACCTTTTGAATGGACTGATGCGTGAGATCAGAACCCGCGCGAAGCTGTGCTTGTTGCACAGGTCCTGACCTCTACCGTCCGACGGGAAATTCTGGGTAGCCGGCAGAATTTAGACCGAGAGTTTTACGTGCCCAACATAATTCAACAACATGGACGGAGAGTTGTACGTGCCGGACACCTGCCTGGCTCACTGATGTCATGTGGCCTTGAGCTCGGCCGCTGCCACTGACCGCAGGCCATCCCAGTCAGGAGCAAATAGCGCCGATGCGACTCGAACCCTGGCTCTCACTACCAGGTGGTCAGCTCTTAAATAGTCAGCTCTCACTACTGAACTACTGGGCTGGTGCTTGTAGGCACTGATGGAATTATGAAACCTTGAGACATGGCGCGCAGCCCAGCTAGTTTTGAGCAATTGTAAAAAAAAAACTGAGGGGGTCGTCTTAACATCCCTCCTGATACGTGACAGGTGAATGTACGGTGAGGCCAAATGAATGCGACACGTTTTTGCATTGAGCTGATGGTCAAACATGGCAATGGTTTTTAAATGCATCATTTCCTAAAAATAGCGACCAAATTTCCCTGGTCTCCCCTATTACCACCACCAGCTTGCGGAAAGGCAGTGGCCAATGGGTCTCTTACCACGCACCAAATTCAAACACTATCGTCTCAACGTTTCTGGAGGGAGAATAGAAGTGTGCTGTGTTTAGTGCGAATGTGCAGAGGTTCCCCACCCCAGACATGTGCAAAGATCGCAGCTGGCGGGTCTCTAACCTCACACGAAGCTTGAGAACACAATTGGCCCAGCTGATGTGGAGTTCTTACAAGAATACTATTTTCAACGCCCCTCACCCGGCACGCGGCACGCGCCATGATATTCACTATTCACTCACAGCCGAGTCGGCACAGGTCTCGAACAGGGTAGAATGAAATGTAGGTAGGGCTACTTGACCGTTTGTCAAACGGACGTACGTTTGATAAGATATAGATATATAGACGATATATAGACGATATATAGACGGTTAGGGTCGCGGCACTATTTATATTTCCCCCTTTTACCTTGGAAGAAATCGCTTCTCACTCGCTTGTAACAACATCTTCTTGCCACCCTTTCAGTTTTCACCACATGCAGAGCATGCTACAGAAGTGTTCGTCCCAACCATCCTATGCTGGAGATATGTGTAATGGCATTCGCCATAATGGCATGCAGTCTGGAATGGGCTCCAGGAAGCCAAACACTACAGCACCCTGTCCAATGGGGGGATGATAACCGAGTCTGAGTACAATGCCATATTTCAGAAGATGGGAGATGCCGAGGGCTCATCCAAGAAACTTTTCAGCAGACCAGGTTTTAAGTTTGAAGCTGGTTTCCGTATCGAACTGCGTGAGACAGGAATTTGGTAAGATAATCTATCCAGTTGGTGGGCTGTAAATATTTGTTGACCTGGCATTTTATGAGTGAGTTTTTTTACGCTTGTTTTTTATCCCAGTGGATGCATCCTTTTCTATTCATCTATCTACGTTCTTGACAACGATCGCGATGTTCAAAATTTGATCGAAAATTCGAACGACAATAAACGACAATAGTTCGTTTTTTCTTAGTGGGAAGTTGACTGTAGGAACCGTTCGAAAACAGCACGGGCTTGACGCTGGGATTGCTGGAATAACTTCGCCATCTCACCGAGACGCATTTTGTTATAGAAATGAGAAAAAAGATGAAAATATATTTCATAAGAGTCGCAACAGAATGTTTCCCAAGGCTTGTCAGTCTGCAGCCTGTTCTCGAACATAAGGCATGTTTATAGCCTAGAAGTTTGTTTAATGACACAAACCCTTGCCACAATAACATTGATGTTATTGTAACATATGCAGTCATGTATTCTTTGAGTGTCATTTTTCCCAGGTTATGAAATAATATATTGTATGTTTTTCTTCGGATTATTTATCTCGGGTATAAAGTATATAAAAATTAGTCCACATGTTTCGACTGATCTTGCTCAGTCTTGTTGGCCGTACTATAATTATAATAATACATACATATTACATAACTCACATTTCTGATCACCGGCCAGAAAATGTTCTGGCCGGTGATCAGAAATGTGAATTATGTTATATGTATGTATTATTATAATTATTGTCCAGCGAACAAGACTGAGCAAGATCAGTCGAAATATATGGTTTAATTTGTATATACTTTATAGCCCAGATAAATAATTCGAAGAAAAACATAAGATATATGCAGTCATACCACTCATAGATCTATGAGTGGTATGACTGCATATGTTTTGGACACTATAAATCTAATTATTTTCCATTCTGCGCCGCTGTGGAGCGGAGCTGGTATTCAAGTAATTTCCTACGTCAGGCCCGTGCTTTTTTCGAAACGGTTCTCACAGTCGACTTCCAACTAAGAAAAAACGGATTATAGTAGCCATAATAATCTCCTCTTAAAGTGAATATGTCTAGTCATAGAGCCTCATATTTTAATTCTGTTTTATTCTGGAATATAATTACATTGCTTGTAGATTGTCTTTTTTCAAGTATATGCTTAAAATTCAACATATGCCATATTTCTGTCATCACTTGGATAGCTGTGGTGGACATATTCACAATATGAAATGATATCCTACTCGCACATGCCTTAATTGCGTATCTTTTGCCTAACCAAGTGCACATTTTTTGCAGGTACACATGTAAGATTCTGCAGGTAGACTGGGAGAAGGAGCTGATTCTGATCCACTATGACCGATGGTCGCACAAGTTTGACGAGTGGGTGCCCATGTCGTCACCCGATATTAGGCCCTGCAAAGACAAAGGACGACAGTGAGTAGTTCACGCTGCCGCCTGCTGGTGGTCGGAACTCGGCTGTACTGAGCCCAAGGTTGACACTTCGCTCTCAGATTCAGGAACACTGTGTGATAAGATCACTTAAGCACAGGGTATCCCTCCAGCCAGCAAAGAAAGGACAGCCTCGAGTTTTTAGGTCAAATGGATGCTGGCATCTCTTTCAAAATTTGATGTGATAAATCCATTTTTTCCTGTTTTATCAGTCCAGTCAGTTTTGAAAACTTCACCGCCAGTCATTTCCAGTCTTTATTTGAACATCGCCTTTTCTTCAAAAACCGTACAAAGTTAGGATAAGTGCCGCCCTGAGATCAGTACGTAAATAAGGAAAATACACAGGTAAACAACAATTTTGAAAGGTAGATACAAACAAAAAATGAAGATTGCAGACGATTGAGGGCGGACTTATCAAAACGGACTGGACTGTTAAAACAAGTGAAACGGTTCTATCACACATCCAATTTTAGTTTTTAATTTTATATCCCTTTAAAGCGGAGTTCTAAAAGATGGAGTTATCAGTAAAAGAGAGATAGTATTTTCTGATTTCTTTATGCCACGTTGTTTTTCATTTTATCATCGTTTGAGTTTCCAGTGTGTCTCAGTGTGAGCTTCTGTGCGGTCGTTTGTTTGTGTCGTACAACGTATACAATGTATATTCACATGGCACGCAGCTGGTGTGCGCCAGTTTGTGACACCAGCGCCTCTCTCCAATGTGCCGCAGACGGCAGGACAGCAAGAAACACTTCCGGGTACGGGAGGACGTGTTCGCCCTGTGGTCAGACGGCCGCCGCTACCCGGGATCCATCCAGGCCGTGCTGCCAAATGGTGAGACATGCTATGCTGCCAAATGGTGAGGCAGATTGTTCCGCCAAATGGTGAGACATTGTCCGCCGCCAAATGGTGAGACAGTGCTGTCATCGGACAGGAATCTATCTATAGCAATACAATGCCATTTTTTAATGAGGCAGGCTCCCGTCATGGTCTTCGTCGTCAGAATGTCCTAAATGTATGCATGTTCTAACACGAAGTCGTGACTGGTGTAGAACAGAAACTAATACCAGACGCCAATAATCTCTGCTGTTCACGTGCCCACAAAAAACAATCATCAAGATTTCACAGATTTCACATCAAGCATCAAGTAGAATCGTCTGTGTGTGCTATGCTGGGCTTTGGAAGCCTGCGAAAAATCGCGATTAACCCGGCATTGGCGGGGGTCTCAGCAGAAACTCATTGACCGCCATTGACAAATTTCCCCCTTGTTATCTTCCGAACAAAAGATAGCAGCGAGACGCGTGAGACTGCGTTCGAAAACTCCCATTGAAATGCGTCTAAAGCATACACCAAACTTCCACATTTGGATCATGTATCAGGTCAGGAACATGTCAAAGGTCAAAATACGGCTTTTTCCATAATGGGTTGTGAGGATCGCCAATCATTAGCTCCAGGCCCAAACCAGACAAAATACTTTCAAATGTACGATGGAAGTACTACATGTGTATACCGGGTGGAACCAAAAATTGTACATTTTAATTTCGAATAACATGAAAAATATAGATAATTTACATTATTCCATGGTAACATTTCGAAGAACAATTTATGTGAATTTGTTATCCAACATTAATCACAAGTATACAATATGCACATTTTCCACGACTAGACGTGATCAAGGAATGGTCATTCTCATGCGAGTCAAAAATCTGTTTGTTTTTCGTCCTCATAGATGCGTTGGATTGGTTTTCTTTGCTGTTTTTCCAGCATCTCTTTTTTTCTACTTTTTCGCTTCTTCCACTTTCTGGAGGGCACTTGATATACTTGTTTATCTCATATCTTTTCCTCCCAGAAAAGAATAAAGGGACTGCAGGTCGAGACGGTTGGCGGATCAAGCATGGCTTGTCTTCGGCTGATGGCGCTTCGAAAATTATTTTTAAAATGACGATGATGATGGTGGTCACTGGGGCGTCGATTGTCGTTGACGGTGGTGATGATCACGGCAACTGGTGACTCCAGTAGGATCTGGGGAATTTCCTCACGTGTATTAGCACGATTAAATACCTGAAACATCGCTCTGATGACCATCCCAAAAGCCAGCGGACGTGACATGTCTATGCCATGTCTATGCCCGCGCGGTCTATTGATCTTACCTCCACATGGATTTTTTTGCGGGGACACTTCAGGGCAAATGCATACCAGAATGATTCCCAGATGCCAGAAGAGTGAAAACAATCCATCGCACGAGGTACTCGAAGCACCGTCAAAGAAGCGTGCCCCTAGACATTCGTGATGTTGAAAAACGAGCGAATCTGTGACTAGCAAGAAAATGAAGCATTCTTGAAATAGTGTTTTGGTGGCCTTTGCATGCCGCGTACACCATGTCGGAGAAAAAAAGATCATGAATTGCCAGTCGAAATGGTGTGAAGCATATGTGTATGTCACATATTATTTTATATTTTAAAGTTTAAAATGTGGTACATTTTTGGGTTCCTCCATGCAAGTCTCGCACTAAGTTTTGGTCGAGAAGTCAAGGTAATATCACAAAAGGTCACTGTAAAATAAAGATATATGTGTGGCGTACGACCCGTGTTTTATGGGTTATTTTAGACCTACAATTTGAAAGTGTGATAGTAGTATTACCGCCAGACCTTATTTTTGTGGAGTAATGGTCATGGTTAGGTCAATGTTTTTTTATTTAGAAAACAAAAATGTCAGGCCACAATATTACATTTTGAAATTGATAAAGTTATTAAGAATGAACCAGTTCTGCCTAGGGAACACAATGGTGCCATTCATTTACCTATGCCTGGTTAACAAAAGCAAAAACATTCATTTTAAATCAATGACGTCACGAATTGTGCCTACTTCTCGGGCCACAAGTCAGTCAAAAATAGTGAAATTGCTTCGAAGTTTGGTGTATTATTCATACTTCTTTCTCACACATACATTGCGTTTTTCAATATATTTGATGTTGTGTTTTTGTTTTTTGTTTGTTTTTTTAGTGTCTAAAACCCAAGATGTTCGTTAAAACTGAGATGGCCGTTTTGTAGAGCTAGTTGTCCATGTTTTGGGGCATTTTTTTACTTGCATTTTGCTTGCAAACTGCATTTTTTGTCAAACCCCCAAACATTTAATGCTGCCAGCCAAAATTCCCTGCAGTGAGGTTATTAAATTATACATATAGAGAAGCCGAAAAAGATCAGCTCATCATTCTGCAGGCAATGTAATTTTGTTTTACAAGGAGGTACTACAAATTCGTGACGATAGGGTCATTAGTCTCCAAGCGATCGCGAATATTCGTTAGATGTGGGGGGGGGGGGATCCCCCCATGCCAATGGCGGGTAAAATGGTTTACATTTTTCCATTGTCACATTTCAAGCCAATGTAATGCAACTGGCAGGCTAAATTATTATATGTGTTCTTCAACTGGCCCTTGTTGTCAACGTCCAAATATTCTAATCAATTTCTGAGTTCACGGTAGGAGCCACGGCAACTCCGATCTTCTGTGACCCACAACTCGCCTGCCTTTCCCCAGACGCATACCAGGTGGTATTTTTCGACGGCTTCATGAAGAAGCTCAAGTCGAACAAGCTGAGTAAGTGGACTCGGGAGAACGAGCTGCGGTTCGGCACCGCCGAGTATGCGGCCGGCCCGGGCGGGTCCGGCCTCCAGGTCCTGCCCTCGACACTGACCGCCGCCGGCCCGGCCGCCGCCGCACCCGCTGGCTTCGTGCCGGAAGTCCTGGAGACCAAGCGGAAGCGCAAGACGAATCCCATCGTGGAGGAGCTGCTGGGACCGAAGCGGGCGCGCCGTCAGGTGAGAGAGCCGGCGGCGACTGCGTGGGCAGTGGTCGCGGTGCGCCGGTTGGCGGCGAAATAGGGACGGTGGTCACCAAACGGTTGCAGGACTACCGCAGTTAAAGTCCCGTATGTGTTTTAGACGACTTATTGAACGACTTATCAACTTGTAGCTGAGGGGTGGTTGTATACATGCAACTTTAATAGACATTTAACCTTTTTGCAGCTTCAATAGCGAATAGCGAATCGTCATGTCCCCGTTGGGCCATCTAACCCGACAGTTGCGCTGCCGTTGAACCCCAATCATCAATATCGTCACTATGCCTCCAGCTGGGGAAGAGAGCGACTAAAAACATGTCCCTTTGTATCGCTTATCTGCAGCTGCGGGAGGAGTCTGAATCCCGCCATCGCAGTCCGTCCGGCGCGCCGTCGACGGGCAGCGCCGCCAGCACCCCTGGCGGCGGCAGCAGGAAACAGAGCTGGGCCATCAACTCACGAGAGGACCCTGACGCTGACTCGGCCGAGACCGGCTCCGAGTGGGACGACTCGCTGCCCGAGGAGGAGGAGCAGGAGCAGGAGCAGGAGCAGGAGCAGGAGCAGGAGCAGGAACAGGAACAGGAGCAGGAGCAGGAGCAGGAACAGGAACAGGAGCAGGAACAGGAGCAGGAACAGGAGCAGGAACAGGAGCAGGAGCAGGAGCAGGAAGAGGAACAGGAACAGGAGCAGGAACAGGAACAGGAGCAGGAACAAGAACAGGAGCAGGAGCAGGAGCAAGAGCAGGAAGACGAGGAACTGGAGGACATGGGAGAGGAGGAGGAGGAGAGTGCTGAGGAGGACTCTGTCTACAGCGAGTCGGCGCTCTCGCTCGATGGTGAGTTGAAGGTTTGACTCGATGATGAGTTGGAGGTTTGACTCGATGGTGAGCCGTAGGTTCGACTCGACGTGACTTAGGTTTTGCTTGTGTTGAGTGCTGAGCGTTGTGGGCATTTGGAGTCAGTTAGCGCAGTGATAGGTTCACAACGTCGTACCAGGATGTATGCTATCTCTGTTGATGTGGGAAATGTAGAGTTTATTGTGTCATAAACTCGTGCCGTGGTGACCGGTGGAAGAAAATTAGGAACGTGTACAGGCAATATATTACGCTCGACAACGCATCATTCATGTTCTTAATTGATACACAAAACTACATTCTGAAGCGTGTTGCGTACATTATCTGCGAGCGGTGTTTAGGGTGACATATATATGTGTATGTCCGTTGTTGTAACGAATTTCGTCTCCGTCTCCCACAGACACTGCCAGCTCCAGCTACCGGTCTACCTCCCCTACCGCGCCGACTCCCTCCCCCGCCCCCGCCCCCGCTCCCGCTCCCGCCCCTACCATCAGCCCGGCCCCCGCCCCCGCTCCGGCCGACCCCTCCGACCCGACGGCCCAGCAGGACCTGCCTCCGGGCTGGCGCCGCGTGCTGACGCCACGCTCGCAGGCTAACCGGCTGGACATCACGCTGTACGCGCCAGACGGCACCCGGTTCCGGTCCCGCGCCGAGCTCGAGCGCTTCGTGCTGCGGACGGGCGCGGCCGACCTCGACCCGTCCATCATGTTCAGACGGCCGCCGCGCGATACAGGTGAGGGATAGAGGAGTGGGTGTGTGCACGGGTCGGAGAGAGGTGAGAGTAGTGTTGATTGTTGGCTGACGGTGACTGGTGAGGTTACTTATTCTCAGTCCGAATTTCAGACTCGGACGAGACCCGATCGGCTCAACTTCAGGCGTGGAGTATGGAAGTGTAGGCGATCGCGATAAACGATTGACGTGGACAGTGTCTGGTGCCACAGTATGTACAAGGATGGGATTGATATGTACTCGCATGTTGACTTGACTTGCGAGTTAATGACATCGGTTCACATTTTGGTGACCAGTATTGTAGTGTAATCTCTGTCCTGCCCAGTGCCCGGATCAACCAAGTATCACCTGACCTTATGACCTGTGTTTGTGTCTGGCGACGTGTGTTGACCTGTGTTTTGCCACTGCGACCCTTATGACCCATGTGACCCTTGTGACCCCTGCGACCCTTATGACCCCTGCGATCCTTATGACCCCTGTGACCTGGGACCCCTGGACCTGTGACCCCTGTGATCTGTGACCCCTGTGACCTGTGACCCCTGTGACCTGTGACCCATGTGACCTGTGACCCATGTGACCTGTGACCCCTGTGACTCATGTGACCTGTGACCCATGTGAACTGTGACCCCTGTGGCCTGTGCCCCCTGTGACCTGTGCCCCCTGTGACCTGTGACCCCTGTGACCCATGTGAACTGTGACCCCTGTGGCCTGTGACCCCTGTGGCCTGTGCCTCCTGTGGCCTGTGCCCCCTGTGACCTGTGACCCTTGTGAAAGCCTGTGACTTTTGATCCCTGTGACCCCTGTGACTCCTGTTACCTGCTGCAGGTGCCGCCGGCCGCGGCCGCCGTCAGTCTGCGGCCTCCTCGCCGCCGCCGCCGCCGACGCCGACGCGGACCGGCGGCCGGCCATCGTTCACCTCCAGTTCGCTCTCATACCCCGCCGGCTCCTGTGAGGCCGGCGGGGGCGGGGGCGGGGGCGGCAGGCCGTCCTTCACCTCCACACCCAGCTACCCGGGCACCGGGCCGGCGCCGGGGGCACGCGGCGTCTACGTGGGCTCTGCCGGACTCCACAAGAAACTGCCGCTCGGCTGGGCACGTGAGTGGGCCTCACCGCTTTCAGAGTCTCAGCTCTGCTGTGGTGATGTGGTGCACCTGGTGCGCGGCTGTATGACCTCTCAGAGTCCCAGCTCTGCTGTGGTGACGTGGTGCACCTGGTGCGAGGCTGTATGACCTCTCAGAGTCCCAGCTCTGCTGTGGTGACGTGGTGCACCTGGTGCGAGGCTGTGTGACCGTAGTGGCGTAGTAGCTGTGGTGCATCTGTAAAATCTCACTACTGCAGAGAGATTACCAGCAACGGAATGCTGTGAGAGGCTTTATAACCGGCTCTAGGCTGTAGCAAACAGAGGCTATGTGACATCACTGATCACCAGGAGAGCAGGTGGAATTTGTCAAGTATCGAAGTACTTCATTATTTTTCTTATCTAGTCCGAAAAGCGCATTGAGGAGTTGCGCCTAGTGCTGCACGTCATTCTGTCTGCTTCTGTTCCTTCCTCGTCGATGAGTCTGAATTGTTGCAGGCTGTCAGCCGCTCCGCTGGTTTATTGACGCGTCTGTGTGTCTGTGTGTGGCAGTGGAACCGATCGTTGATAAGCCAGCACAGCCGGAGCAGCGCGACTTTCACTGCGCTGACAGCGATTGCAACAAGAGGTTCCGCAAGGAGAATCTGTTGCAGGTGAGAATCGCTTCGGGGTCGGTTCTGTTGGCTGCAGATGTACTATGGGACGCTGTGGCGTTATGAATTGCGGTGGTCGGCTGTCGATTTTGGGGAGATTGGGGGTGCCGACAAAGTTATTTGCCGAGCTATGGTTAATGTACTTAGACAGTAATACGTGGACCAGGTCTCTAAGTTAATTCAGCTCTGGATTGTTGGATGTGTTCTTCCTGTCGCTTCTCAGTGTCGTAATATTAGTGGTGTTTTTGTAACCACATAACGTTTTTCCGATAGATGCATATCAAGCACTACCATCCGGGGTTGCGCCACCTGGTGAACGCCCGCTCGGCGAGCGTCGTCAGACAGGCCGAGACGCGCACCATGCAGAGCCTACTCGCCTCGGCGGACGGGTCCACTGTGGAGACGCCGGGACGCGCCGCCGGCCGACTGCGCTCCGTGGGCGAGTCCATGCCGGCGTCGGGGGGAGGCCGGGAGCGGAGGCGCGGCAGCAGCGGCGAGAGGGCGTGGGTGCCGGAGCCGGCGCCCTCTCCGCCGCCGCCGCCGCCGCCGCCGGTAGAGTCTCCCCGGGCGGGGGCGGGGGCGGCCATGCCGCCGACAGACGACCCGAAGCTCCTCGCCGAGCCAGTGGTGTCGGTCCGCTCCGACATACGCCAGCTGACGGCGCTGCAGAGTCACTCTCCCTCCGACGCCAAGCAGGCCTCGGCCGGCACCGAGCGCAGCTTCCGCCGGCCGCGGCGACGGCAGCCCACCGCCGAGGAGCCGCGCACCGAGCTCTCAGAGCTCATCCAAATCGTCGACCATGAGAGCCCCCACAAGACGGGCCGCCGGCCGGTGGGCCGCCCGCCGCGCCGCCAGACCGACCCCGCGGAAGGCTGCGAGCGGGGCGACGGCAGCCGGCTGCCCTCGTTCGCCTCCATCGAGGACGCTGCCTCCCCCGGGTCACCGGCGCCGTCCTCGGCTTCCGTCCGCGACACAGACGCGGCGCCAGACGACGACCTGGCGAGCGAGTCGGGCGCCGGCGACAAGCTGGAGCACCATGAGGTGATCCGCTGCTCGTGCGGTGTGCAGGAGGAGGATGGTCTCATGAT
Source organism: Balanus nubilus (assembly GCA_031763405.1). NCBI lineage: Eukaryota > Metazoa > Arthropoda > Thecostraca > Balanomorpha > Balanidae > Balanus > Balanus nubilus. The sequence goes on from JARFNZ010123811.1 coordinate 11,118, forward strand.
CCAGTGCGAGCTGTGCCTCTCGTGGCAGCACGGCGTGTGCCTGGGCATCGCCAGCGACGCCGAGGTGCCGTCTCGGTATGTGTGCGCCACGTGCCGACACCCCTGGCGCGTGCGGCACACGCAGCGCTATGTCTGGGAGCAGCAGATGTTTAGGGACGGCGCGCTGCTGCGCCTGCCGTTTGGCGGTGAAGATGCGGCGCTGGAGCGCGCGCAGGCTGTGATGCGCGCCGCCTGTGACCTCACGGCCAACGCCCTCAGCCTGCAGGCGGTCATACGCAGCCTGCGAACGAAGCTGGCAATAGCGAGTGACCTCAATCATCCAAAGTTGTACCTCTGGGCGCGGCCCTGGTCCCCGCCTCCCAGGCAGGGCGACGGCCAATCGGAGACGGTGGCCGTTGTGAGCTGCCAATCACAGGCGGTGGGCAAAACCGGCGACCAATCAGAATCAACGCCTTCTGTCGCTGGCAGCCAAACGGCACTAGCACCGAGCGGCGTGGACCAATCAGAGCCGGCGTCAGCAGCAGCGGACCAATCAGCGTCCCTGCTGGCAGCTGCCCTGGAGAGCCCCACCCTCCTGGCGGCCGTCAACTCGGCGGCGGCCGAGCTGACCGCCGCTCCGGCTGGCCCCGGCAGCCACGTGACCCCGCCGGCCGACTTCGGCGCCGGTCCCGTGACTGCCGAGTCGGGGGTCGTCGCGCAGAACGGAACACCCCCGCCCCCTGCTCCCCCCGCCGCCGAGACGGACCTCCTGGCCAACCTCTCCAGCGACCAGGCGGCGCTTCTGACCGCCTCGCTCGCGGCGGTCGGTGGCGCGGCGGCGACGGGCAGTGGCGCGGGGAAGCCTCCC
>JARFNZ010123822.1:0-11964 GCA_031763405.1 Balanus nubilus
GCTCACGGCCCCCCCCCCCCCCCCCACACACACACACACACACTCCACCTCTGGCCCGGCGGCGCCAGCGAAGGCGGACTCCCGTTTCGCCTGGCGCCCGCTGCAATCACAAGTAATTGTTTCCTGGGCGTCGCCGTCGCCGTCGCCGCCACCGCCGCCCACGACAGGCGCAATGTCGCACTGGGGAGTTGGGCACAACGTGACCAAGCAAGGTGACCTCTTTGTCCGACCGAGGTTCGGGGCGAGACGTGTAGCAAGATGGAGCGAGATGGAGCGAGATGACGCGAAATGGACGGAGATGTGGCGATGGAGAGATGGGGGAGATGGAGCGGGACGGAGCGGGACGGGACGAGATGGGGCGGGACTAGGAAAGAAGAGAAGAGCGAACAAAATTAATGGCCACGCCAAAAAGGACGGATCAGAGCGAGACGGGAAGATGCGAGGCGAGACGGGACGAGAAGAGGCAGGGCTAAGAAAGCCGGGGAAGGGTGGTCGGGGCGAGACCAGATGGTCGAGTTTCGCAGCGGTGCGTTTGAACGGTGCTGAGTAAGCAGTCTCATCGCCCCAATCACCGGGCAGGCAGAAACAGGCCGTGTTCGTCTGAATTACAAAGGTCCCTGACGATGCGGGACTTCAAAGATCCGGCTCCCACGACCTCCGAACGTCATTCGGTGGGTGCGGAGAATGACGTGAACTTTCAACTTCAGAGTGCTGCACCCGCGTTCATGGTTGAGCAAGTTGCAAATGGTTTCACGCTACGGCCGATCATATAGAAGCCATTTGGCGGAAAACAATTTTCCATCTCACCCGTGATGTTGCGGCAAAGCTTTCCGTTTGATCACACAAGGCAATTTGTCTCGATATTTTTGTCGGTGGTGAAAGGGCGGAGGCACGTCCCATTAATAATATGGTAATAATATTAAAAATATGGTATCGATTAGAACAGAATATTCTCCCCTTTTCTCAGTCAGCGTACTTTTCTTTTGCGACATACACATATTCATAATATTAACCAGCGAGCGCGAAGAGAGTTTTTCCGTGGTATGAGGGGGGAAATCTGAATATGAGCGATCCCACCCGACCCGACCCTTTCCACAAGTCAGGAAGGGGATGCATGTGCAGGTACGCACGTGCACGCCCCTATCTTACATCTCAGGAACGTCAATCCCCACATACCAGCCGCACCGTAAGAAGCAAGTACATTTTACTCACGCTCGCTCGTTCATCGCCAACAACGGCGCCACACTGGTTCATACAAGAGTGGCTCCCGACTTTGCAATTCCCAGACACCTGGTGCAAAGAAAACCTTGACGAAAGTATTATATTCCAAGCGAGCTAACAACTTGACTGGGCTTCAGTTGGTCCAATACCACCATGATGAGCTTTCCGTGTAGGTAATAAAAGCCATTCACATGCGGGATTTTCTTCAGGAGTACCAAGATGAGATATTGGAGCGGAAGGGCGCGATGAGAGCCATTATTACACTTCCTCTAAGCATCTCAACCCTCGCCAATGTGCGACAAAACTGCTACGTCTCCTTGTGTGTGGGGGGGGGTGCTGCACCCCCCCCCCCCTGCCGATTTGCCCCTAATCATGCAAGAGCTTTGCGGTAAAGACGAGCGTATTGCTGATGACTAGAGGAAGCCGATGGTACCCGATTTTTAGGTTCTGGGTCGTTTGGTGACCTCTGAGGTCAGGTCAAGAACCCGAAATCACCCCATTTCTCTTTTGCCGACACAAGGACTTCTAATCAAGCTAGAGGCTTGCTCTAAAGACCAAGACGTTCCTTTTGGTCAGTAGAATGCGTTGTGATACATTCCAGGTCTCATTTGACATCTATTCCTAGTCTAAAGTCAAAGGTCAACTTTGGTCATCTGAGGTCAGTGACCTCGTTTGACCTGTGATAGATCATGACCTCATTTGAACCCGCATTTGTGTATAATGAATGTGAACTTCGATATCAGCGTATACAATATCTTAGAAAGTTTTGGAAATCAACAAAGGTCATCCGAGGTCATCAGAGGTCAGTGACCTTGGTTGACCTTTGGGGGATCGTGACCTCATTGGAAACAATGGAGGTTACATGGAAACACCTGTTTGAGTTTCGAAGTTTCGGTTCCCTCCACTCCTGAACATCAAAAATAGAGTAACGCGCGATTTTAAAAAAAAACATCGATATGCCACGGTCACATCGATGCACCTTGGCGCTTGACATGACCTTGAAAAAGGTCACAGGTCACGGGTCATTGGGTCACGGTTTCGAAATGTTCAGGGTAGCTGTACAATTCATCAATACAAGGGTGCCGATAATTTCGTTGCGATACGCCGTTTTTACGCGAGTTATTCTCGAAAAACCGAGGGGGCAGCACCCCCCCCCCCCTACACTGGCGAGGGTTAAAAAAATTTCCTCCAGTGTGGTAAATGTCGACAGGATGTCACTATTATAGAAGGTGGATATATAAGTTATTTTTTTTTATAAAAACCCAACAATGGATGATTCTGGCAGTTGCTCTTTATTTTTTAAAAGTGACGTCATGACCTGTGTTGAATATCATGTGCTGTTTTGAGTTTGAAGATGAATACTGTTTAGTTCGATCGGCAGTGAAGCCGCTTCGATGTCAGGTGACGTAACAAGGAAGGTCACTTGGGTGTGGCCTTCCAGTCATATTCGCAAAATTCAGGACACTTGCAGCCATCCAGGTGCCCAACTAGGACGCGCCTCCTACACCAGACACCTGGCGGAAAAAAATGTCGGGACCTGCCTACCTGGATATCGCATCCCTCATCCATTCATAGATAGCCGCGAAACTAATACACCAACGCCTACACCCATAAAAGGAGGCGAAACTGACAGCTTCAGCGTCCGTCGGAACACGAAGTCCATATCGAACAGCCTTTGTCATTGTCTCATCTAACTTTCGCGAAGTTTGCACACCGAGGCACTCCCACGGGGCAAAGGACCGTAGCTCGCATGGCCAGGCAAGACCGAGTCGCGCTCCGCACCCGAAGTAAAACACGAATCATTTATTATATATTAAGTCGAGCTCGAAATGTCCAGCTCTCCTTGCCACGTGACATTTTGGCAGATACCGGGCGTTCTTTTTGGGTGGATACGCGATCACTTTACCCCACCCTACCGGCGCGGCGGGAAGGGCGGGGCGGGGCGGGGCGGAGCGGAGCGGAGCGCGGCGGGCGGGGCGGGCGGGGGTAGGGCGGATAGGGGGGTGGCCTGTGAACCAGACCGGCTGTCAGCGGAGTGATCGGTTCGAGGAACCATCCATCTCCACAGCCCACACTGTACCGAGCCGGCCACTCAGCCAGACGGCGCCGAGGGACGCACTGGCGCCAACGGCCGCACCAGCGTTATTTACCACACAAGACACACGACGCCCACAGTGAGATTGTGTCACCGATTTGCGGGAACGTTTGAACACCACAGCTGGACAGATTTCGGTCAAGGGTTGTAGTTCCGTATTCAGTTGGAGAGGCTTGAGCACCTCCAACTTTGGCGAGAAAATGGGTAAATCCTCAACTAGGGCGAGCAAGTGGGTCAAGGTGGGTCTAGCGGGTCGTTGTGCACCGCAAACAGCTGAAACACTGATGATCGCACCCAATCTACGGTTTAACGTCATGAGACCACATTGTAGAAGTCTTAACTTGATCATAATACATAGGGCTTTAGGACGCTATGATAGGCAACGTACAATATATAACAAACATTATTCAGAAGACAATAGGAAGGATATACTGATCTCAAGATGTGGATGCAAAGCTGCTGAAGTATGCGAGCAATCGAATGATGAAATAGCAATTGTAGGGGATAGGATCAAATCAGTACAGCTGTTGCCGAGTTATCATAAGCAATCCTCTCATCCTTAATCCATTTTTGTTCGCATGTTATACCGGCTGTGTCTCTATGGCACCAATAACATCTTTTCAGCTGAAGGCCATTTTACAAATCCCAAATGTATGCACGGAGTGAAGTTTCTAGAATACAGGTTGCCCGCCATAATCTCGATCAAGGACCACACCAGTCAAATATAACCTTCTTCGCAGCAGGCTGGACCTGTTACTCTTTCCGAGTAGGAGCGTTCTCAGTCCCATCATTATCCCATTATCATATAATCCTACATGACGGGATCACGAATAGTGCTGGCGGGAGACTGCACTGCAATAACTCAATTCTGCCTTTCGGGGAACTTACCTTAACTACACAAATATCTGAGAAGCGCACGAATGCATAGACTTAGTCAAGCAAAAGACGACGCGAAATAGAGCAAACAAGACATCTCGCCCAGGATAATCTGACAAGGTAGCCAAGGTAGCGGGAAGCATTTCCTTCCAAAGAAGTGCCGAGTGCGTCAGCAGCAACAAAACAGAGTATAAGTCGGCCGACAAATAACTGCACATCGCGGAGCTCTTCATACCCCAGAAGAGGCGCTTTTCGCTTACGGCTATGTGCAGCTAGTAGCAGCCGTAGGGGGCGGGGCCCATCAGGGCCATGCCCTCCTCCAGACTTCCGGGCCCACCTGGGCTACAGGCAAGAGAGGGTCCTTTTAAGGTCAAGACCTGCCTCCTGGGATTCAGTGAAAGCCATCTGCAAACCATATTGGTCTCCCTGAAGGCCTTTCTCGTGACCAAAATGGTACTTTAGAGGTAGGGAAGCACCACCCGGCGGCAAAATGGACCTTCAAAAATAGAGAATAAATAGAAAGCGTGCTCAAAATAAGACCGAAATAGGTCATCTCAGATTTGGGAAGGATATTTTCGAGGCCTGGGTTGAGGGCCCTCTCACCGTCCGAGGACTCTTTTATAGCAGCCGTGGGCCTATTGCCAATTGCCCCATTTGTAGCATTTATAGACATCTGATCAAGTGACTTTTTTCCGTTATTGGCAGAATAGTTACATCAATGGGTTCGCCTGCACACATATCGGTTATTGAAATCGTGTAAGAATCGGCTGGTTCTGTTTGCCCGTTGGTTGGCAACGATACTAAAAAAAAGAGGCGAAGCGAACCATTTTGACGCATTTTGAGCTTATTTTAGCTGACCGTCCTGTAGTCATAGATGCCTAATAATACACGCCATATTGATCCAACTTGGATCAGGTCACGTCATAAGAAGGAGTCCGTTATTTTGAGCGGGTATGAGTGGAAAGTTCCAGATTTATTTAATCCAGCCGTGTGCCTACCATCATAGGCGCAGGAACGTCACGAAAAGTGTGTGTGTGGGGGGGGGGGGGGAGGGGCGGTGAAACTTTGATCTCACTTTGTGAGAAAACTAACCCCCTATGAAAAATGTATTTGCAGATTTAGAATCCTCTTGCTTTGGTGAATCGTTTGCCGCATTAAGTTCTGTCTTTGAAGACAAATAACAGATTTTAGCTAAATTTTTGGCCGAAAAGTGGGGGAGGGGGGGGCATGGCCCCCGTGGCCTTCTCTGTTCCTACGCCTATGCCTACCATGATCTCAATGTTATGAAATGGTAACTTTTACCAAGGTGTGGGGTTTACTTCAACTTTTACCAAGGAAAGAGTATTTGGAACATTTTCGTGATTCTGACAATACTGATGCCTCATTTAGGATTATGCAGATTTGTAATTTGTGTTGTATTTTTGTTTTGCATTAGGATTTGTGTTGTGTTCATCACTCGAAAGTTCAACAACAGATGTGGCCTTCACCTTACCATCACACTTTAGCTTGACGACGACTTTGTGTTACATTCCAGCCTTCAAAGACCCTAGTATCCCAGTTTCGCTTGTTTTTCCATTCCAGACCCTGTCCACCAGCCAACACCAGCTGTACATTTGTTACTGTGTAGCTGCACAGCCGAGAGGCACAACTGCCAGCTTGGCGGACAGCTGTTCACTTGGCGCACCTGACCTCCCGTCAACGGCACGGAATGGATCACTGAACATCACTCCCCGTCAAGGGATGGTCAGCAGGGAGGAACACTGCTCGCAAATACCCCGTGTCAACAAGCTAAGCAAAATCATGCTTATTCATCATCCTCTTTGTCGTAGATCCGTCGATAGAAGAAAGCAGGCAACAACAAGAAGAGGTCAGAGAGGTGACGTCACCGGGTCTCGAACTCACCGACTTATCCTTATCATCGGGCAGTTTCATCTGGTTCTTGGGCTTGCCCAATCGGCTGAAGAGGCCGCCGAACCAGCCGCCCCCTGATTGGCCGCCAGAAGGCATACCGGCCGCTGATTGGCCGGCCGCGGCCCGGGGCGGGGCCCCCTGCCTGGACGGCTCCGGCTCGTTATCAGAGGGCGCTGAGGAGGCCTCGCTCTGAGGGGGAGAGCAGAGGGGGTCAGGTCATGTCGGGTCAGGGTCAGGTCAGGGTCAGGGTCAGGGTCAGGGTCAGGTCAGGGTCAGGTCATGTCGGGTCAGGGTCAGGTCATGTCGGGTCAGGTCAGGGTCAGGTCAGGGTCAGGTCAGGGTCAGGTCAGGGTCAGGTCAGGGTCAGGTCAGGTCAGGTCAGGTCAGGTCAAGGCAGGGTAGGGTAGGTCAAGTCAGGTCCGTTTCTCGATCACAGCCGGATCGGGTCTGGCTTCCGTCAAGAAAACTGACACTATTACAAGTTAGGCCAAGTCAGCGCTAATGAAGCCTGGGCGAGGGAAAAATGAACAGGCGAAACACATTGCACAAAGTTCAACAGACCGATGGCTATTGCATCATACACCGTGATCGAAACAACTGTCTCTGCAAGACGCTGACTGGCACCCTGTATCGGCGACCACCGACCATCAAACGGACCGCTATCTGACCAATAAGCGGTCACGATCAGACCACCACACCACAAATAAACCACGCCAGACGACCACCGCGCTGCCGACCGGCTCCGGCAGCTCTGCGGACGCATCAGCGTGGCGGCGTGGACCGAGATACGTGGACCACCGCCGTCACAATGTCGTACCGTGTCGGTCGGCGAAGGACCTCTCTCTGCAGTGAAGGTAGCCCCGTCCCATCCAGGGGTTCCCCGCCGACCGCCGACCGCCGACCGCCGACCGCGCCAGTCAATGTCGGCACGGCGCTCCGCGAACACCGCGTGTCCCGCCTCGGCCGCCACCGAGACGCCACCAAACGATTCTACCCGGCGACGGAAACGATAAGAGAACTTCATCGACGGCCTGAGCGAGCTGCGAGCCACCTGCGGGACCTGTCAGACGGCTGCCGGCTGCCGGCTGCCGGCTGCCGGTCCAGTCGCACAGTGGTCCGTGCATCAGACAGCTGCGGCGCCATGTGGGGACTGTCGTCTGGGAAACGGTGCCCCACGGCAAATACATGCTTTGGGGGACAAACTCCCACATTACTGGCCTGACTCGAGTGCGGTCAAACAGTGCACTTCTGGTACAGGTCCAGCTCATCAACGAATATAAAACCAACTAGTCCAATGCCAAGGAACGTCCCTTCAGCGCCGACTAATACGGCGAGGACAGGCGAGACAGGCAAGCGAGGACGCGCCAGCTCCCGCCAGCCGCGGACGTTGGCAGGCCGTGGTGCCGTGCGGGGCCGTGGCTACGGCAGCGTCGCGCCGCCGCCTTGTCAACGTCCGCAGCTGGCGGGAGACGCTGGACGGGCTCGGTGTGCGGGACGCCCCGATCGAGCCGGCCCACGCGGTCACGCTCTCGCCTTGGACTTCACGTGCAGGCGTCACCATCGCCGCCACCGGCTTCGGCAGGGAGGCATCTGAAGAGGTCCGCAGGTCGGCGGCAGAGGACCTGCTGAGCGCCCTGCCTCGGGTCCAGCGGGCGACTTGGATATGGTCGGACGGCTCGGCGGACCGCGGGGTGACCTCTGGTGGCGGGGAGGGGGCGCTGATCATCTACCCCAGCGGAGACACCCGGGAGGTCAGGACCCCAACTGACGCCCTCTTCTCCAGCAAGAGGGCCGAGTCAGTCGCCCTACGCGCCGCGCTCGCTGAGATCTCCGAGCCCGGCAGGACCACGGCGGAGCGGCGGATCGTCTGCCTCGACTCACAGTCTGCGCTGCTGCCGAATGACACCGGGTCGGCGGCGGACAGGTCTCCCCGCCGGGGGCGGACATATGACGGTCGCTCCTATCACCAGCTCACCGAGACCTGCCGGCCCACCTGCAGTGGGAGCTCGACGCTCGGCGATTGCGGGATAGACGGCAATGAGTGAGCCGACGCCGCCACCGACGAGGCATACGGCCTAAACCAATCCTCGGTGCCCATCGACGTTGAGCGCCACCCGTGCTGAGGACTGCCCGTCGCTCGTGGCAGCTGACATGACCGGATGGCTGGTACAGATAAATCTTCACGGGCTATAAGTTACCGGGATCGGTCCGCAATGTCAGCCGCGAGGCCACGACAGACGTTCACCAGATGAAGGCCGGCCACTGGAGCGGGTCGGCAAAGTATCTTTGCCATAACGGCCGCCGCCCATCGGACATCTACCCGGGCTGTGCCGACACCGGGTGCCCAGCGGCCCGGTGCCTGGCCTGCGACAAGGAGGCGGGTACTCCGCAGTATTTGCTGCTGCGATGCCCGTGCCTCTGCAGGGCCCGCCTCCACGCGCTGGGCAACGTCTAACGGACGACAAACGGATATGCAACGGGACGACGAGGTGGCCACCTTGGCCGCCGGCTTCCGCGCCTTCCAGAGCCGCCGTAGCTCCGACGATAGTCGGCTCCAGGAGTAACATAACAATAACAACAGGACAGACAAGGAGCAACTTTGATGACGATTGGAGTTTACCGGCATACTAACTGTTAATCCAGTCGCTCAGAGCCCAAGCGGACAGCTTTGACTCGGATAACAAACAGCAGTCGGCAGAGCCGTGTCTCAGGCTGTCGACCCTGTTGCCTGAGCAGTCCGTTTCTGGTAAGTGTAGGTCCGGCCGTATCGACTCCGCCCAGTCAGCTCGGTAGCTGTGGCTGTTTTTGCCCGCCATCCGGCCGAACAGCAGAGCCGGGGGCGGGGGCGGGGGCGGGGGCGGCGGCACGCAGCTCTCCTCACCGGAGCAGCCGTCAATAAACAACGGAGCGGCGCGGCCGACTGCCCGACCGCTGCCGAACCAATCAATAGCTGATCAATCAGCGGCGGCAGCAGAACCACCAAACAGTAACGCTTCGGACGGCAGGGCAGAGTGACACTCCCCGCAGGACAGAGTAACACTCCCCGCAGGACAGAGTAACACCCCCGCAGGACAGAGTAACGCTCCTCGCAGGACAGAGTAACGCTCCTCGCAGGACAGAGTAACACTCCACGCAGGGCAGAGCAACACTCCCCGCAGGCCAGAGTAACTCCCCGTAGGCCAGAGTAACACCCCGCAGGACAGAGTAACACCCCACAGGACAGAGCAACACCCCGCAGGTCAGAGAAGCACTCCTCACAGGTCCGAGTAACACCTTGGGCAGCAGACAGGACAGAGCTGTACCGCTGCGGTCCGGCACACCGGCCGCGGTCCAGCAGAGCCGTCAGGCGCCGAGTAACGCTCTCTGAAGGACGGATCCGGCCAGCCGGGCTATTCTGGGACGAGCCGCCGACACGGGCCTGTACCGGCTCCACTCCACTCACGTGGGGCCGGGGGGAGTCACGGAGGATGTCGGGTGATGTCGAGATCGTGTCACAGAGATGGGAAGCCGGGTGCTTAGTAGGGATGAACTGAACTGAGAGATTCGTCATCATATAAACCGTATCTTTGCACTTAATCTTAAGCTTGCTTCGGTTGCTATTACTCGACTTTATACCATTTCAACCCCATCAACAAGCTAAGAATTCTCTACCGTTATCATATCGATAAATTTGGTAAATTTTCCGCTTGGAAAACCTTCAAAAACATCCACTACTTTAAGCAAAACCGATTTCGTCGCCACTGAAAATTGCAAGGATCCCTGAACAGTGCACAGTTTGCGACGATACTGCCAGCCGCCTCACCTTGTTTGTGTATATCTTGCCGGTGTCCTCGTCGACGGTGAACTTGGTTCCCTTCTGGTTGGGCTGCTGTACGATACTGTACTTGACCTGGCCGTTGATGCCCTTGTCGGCGTCAGTAGCCTTCACCTCCAGGACGAACCTGACAGCGGCACAGGTGGGGTTAGGACGGGGCACGGTACGGATCAGGTCAGGGCAGGGCAGGGCACATCAGGTCATCTGTCAAACTGTATGTAAAAATGGTTGTTAATATTGTAATTATTTCATCTTACCCCCAATGGGCCTATCACTGACATACAAGAGGCGCTTCCTCTTCTCCTCTTCGGGATCGTGTTTACGAGACCTTCCCCAAGGGCCTCACACAACATGGCATGTTTTATTTGTGTTAAAAAGAAATGAAGATGAGAAGCTTTCCTCACATCAGGAATCAGATATTACTCACATGAGATGAACAGGTAGACCTGATTATGACATTGATGTCAAAAGCTTCTCTAATTTGCATTATTTGTTTTTGACACAAACAAAAGCCTCGGCATGTTAACGATTATTTCAACATATATTTTCACAATAATATCCAAATCATGCCAATCATCTAAATAATTACAAACATCAGGCAAAGTCAAGTTACGTTACACATCTAGTGGCAACACGACGCCAAATAATGAGCTCCTCTGGTCGATAACTCTGCCAGAACCTGGCTGTTGCTCATGTCTCTCCCACATTGACCCGCCCCAATGACCACTCAATAAACACTGAAAACAGTCCACAAAACACTGAACTGATATACCAGAGGCAACAACCCACCTCCTGCTGTCAAGAGGCCTCGGCAAACAAACCACCAAACGGAGACCCTTTTGTCACCGACTTTGTCATCGTCTGTCATCGACAGTTAGTAGGTTGCCTGGATCCGGGAGAGCCCTGTGTATTCGAACTAGCGAGTGCGGGTTGCTGGTTCAACGAGCGGGGAGTAGGGTTACCGGGGCAGAGAGAGTTGAGCCGGCGCAGGCCAGGCTGGAGTGGAGACGGCAGAGTGCTGGCTGTTACCCGCCGGAGGGTGTCGAACGGCCGTGACGCGCGTCACTCACCTGCCGTGACACGCGTCACTCACCGGCCGTGACGCGCGTCACTCACCTGCCGTGACGCGCTTCACTGACCTGCCGTTGGAGGCGGACTCCTCGACGGTGGGGTGGTACTTGTCGCAGTCATTGAAGACCGGCTTATTGTCGTTGACGTCGGTGATGAAGACCACGACCACGGCGGTGCTGGTATGAATGGTGCGGCCGCCGCCGTCACAGCACGACCCGTCATCAGTGGCCGTCACGTTCACCTGGGGTCACGGCAGGTCAGCTGTCATTGGTCAGTCGTCACGTTCACCTGGGGCGGCACATGGGGGACGAGTGAGCCATCGCAGATCACAGGGGAGGGGAGGGGGAGGGGGGTCACAGAAATACGTCAGGCTGGAGTAAGATGTAGGATAACGCCGGGCCAGTCCCGCGACAGATCGTACCAGGGCAGGACAGATCCGTCACTGTACTCTGCTATCTCAGCACCAACAGAGGGGTAGTGTTTTAGGGCTTAGGGACGGCCCGTCGTCCCAGCACTAACAGAAACGCAGTAAGGTATCCTAGATGACATCACCTCACGCGGAGAAACCATCATCCGATCCCCCTCTCATACACACCAAACACACGCTGAAATTGTTCATCATTAAAGGCCGTATCGTAACCAGTCCGGTCCCACAACTGCACACGGATGGGCATCATTCCTCACTCCGAGACACAGTCAGACCTGAGCCACCGAACTCATAAGCCAGGCCAAGCCACCTGCGTCATCAGCCACCTGACCTCGTACCGGCGCCATTCAAGTCACAGACATGAGTCAGACCTGCGTCAGACCACCACCCCAGACCGGCTGATGGCCATCTCTGCATCTCCCCACCGGCTGCCTCCTCTTCGCGACTGCCGTCCTGGTACCACCCCATCTCCCCAGACAGACAGACAGACAGACAGACAGACAGACAGACAGACAGACAGACAGACAGACAGACAGACAGACAGACAGA
>JARFNZ010123833.1:0-11964 GCA_031763405.1 Balanus nubilus
GTGCGCCATATTACATTACTTCTTCTTTCGTCTGTTTGCCTTCATCATAGAAAATGTCGCTTCAATACCGAAATATGATGACACAATTCAAGCGAAAATTCAATTATTTGAGGCTTATCTAGAACTTTTATTTCATTCAAACGTGAAAACAATAGCTACTGATTGTAGGAAAAATGTTTTGGGCGATACAAACAGTAGACACACTCCCTTTAATCTTTGGTTCATAACGATTCTGATGCTCTACATGTTTATATATTTCAAATGAATTGTACAGGAGATATTGGCTGAGGAAAACTACAGTTTTGCATCACATCTAAAAGTTAATGAGGCGGTTAATTGCCATTCGGTAAAATCATTCGAGGGACGAGGCTGAAAATGGCACAGCGTTGGTCAACGACCCAGATAACCCAATGGGCGAGGTTATATCGAAATCTGAAATGTATGGTGTTATTTCGAAATTTTGGGGTCGATCTGTCCCGGAATGCCCGAAGTATAATATTTTACCAGTGACTTCTTACAAGGCCATCCGAGGCCAGCTGAGGTCACATACCCTTTTTACCAATAACTTTCGATAGAATTAAGTGAGAGGCGTGAAAACGGTACCAAGTGTTTGTCTCGTCAAGATGCATAGACTCAAATGCAACATGACCCAAATAGATCTACTTGTGTCACCAAGTGACCTTGACCTCGGTCAAATTTTGAAAAGGACCGTACCAGGTAAAATTGGCATGTTTCGATTCGCCTCGACGAGAGAAACACGATGGTGCCACAATAATTGTGTCATCTTTCTCAGCTAAAAAGTTACCCGCGAGTTTTTTTTTGGTCATGAAATAACCTTTTTGACCTAACACGACTTCTGGAGCTTCAACTGTTAACCTGAGCCCAATTTTACATGCCACAATGGGGAATTTCAAGAGCTCTCCATTTTATTTATTTTTCGATTCTTTCTAGTTATCTTAGTTCCCGAGATAATTGAATAGTTCTGATGCGATGTCCCAGTTACTCGTAATAAGAAAATTTTACCTTCAGTGACCTCCAATGACCTCAATATTGAACTGACCTAAAAATGAACTTTGTAATTTCTCTAGTCCTTGTCACGAGCTATCCATCGCCGTTTACCGCTTGCCGCTATGTTGCGTGGTTTTCGATGTTTATTTTTTTTTGGGGGGACGGGGTCGGATATCAACTCCCCTCCTCCCCCCCCGTAGACGGTGTTCGGTAGGAACCCGCGGCAATGGGCGGCCTAAAACCATTAGCAGCGCTCCAATTAATAGCTAAAAAAAACTATGAGAGCAAATGAGATGAGAGCAAATAAAACCGTATGATACATGTTAATTAGAAGTTCGTCTGATGTCATTAAATTGGAAAGCATAAACCCCAGGTGCCTGAAAAGTAGAAGTAATGTGTCGTCTGTAAATTCTACGGTACACACAGTGCACTTGTAATAATCAACGTACGCCTTGACGACTTCGGACGACTGGAGTAACGCGCGAACGTCTTGAGCGGGACGATCTTCACGGGTTTGCCAGAGCGCGCTGTGGGGGCGGTCTTCAGATAACTCCTGACGGCACCAGCTGGAGATCGGTGGACCTCGTCTTCACCGCTGTCACACCCTGCAGGAGCGGCGCCGTCATCATCTCCGCACGACGGCCGGTCGTCGTCAGACAGGTCTCCGGCGGGGCCGGCGGCTGCGGCGCCGCCCGGATTACTCTGCCCCGCCACGATGCCCGCCTCAGCCACGGCCCGTGCCACCGAGTCCTGGGGCCGGTCGGGGTCGGCTGAGCACTTGATTGTACAAGGTATCTTGATTCCAGCCTTGATTTTCAGCACATCGATGGGGTCAGGTTCAGGTCTGAAATGAAACAGAATAGCGTCCCGAGTCAGAAACAGGCCCCGGGCACTCAGCTCATCCAAGCGGTGGTATACAGGGTACAAATTAATTTGCCCCTTGATCATAAACCTGGTTTGTTTGTTTGTTTATTGGTGTTTATGGGAGCATCTAGATCCTGCTAAAAAGTGAAGGGTCAGTTGTACCCTCTGTAGGCATTATATGCTGTAGTGATTAGTGAGGTTAAAATGATGGTAGTGAAGACATACTTTTTGTCAACGCATCACTGGCTCAATTCCGATTGTTCACACTCAAAAGACCCAGGCCGACGTTGCCAAAGATTTCGAAGCATTCGTCAAAATCATCAAGTGTGGATGGTTCGTCATCACATGAGGAAAACCCCTGAAAAAAATCCAAGCTGGTCGTGGGGGAAAGACAGTGCTGAAGCAAGAGACCAAAAACCACCTGGCCAAAGTCGTCCCGAAGTGGTTGCGACTATGAGGAGTTGCCTGACATGTACACGACCGTCCACCTGCGGATCTAGGCGTCGTTTTTTTTTGGGGGGGGAGGCAAGTCAGTGGGAAGGAGGCACAAAGCCAGGATTTTGATTAGGAAAGAGCCATACAATATTTCAACAACCAGGAGGAGGGGGTGTGGTCGGCAATATTTACAACTCTATTCTTCCCATGGAGCGCCATAGGCGCAATGTTAAAGGCTAAACAGAAACCCATTACACCTCGTGTAAACTGGATCACAAGAACGCTCCGACACGGTCACCTTTGTATGTATATGTACAATAATATTAAGCAGATATACGTTCCACATCTACAAAACGGAAAAGAACAGCACTCGTAACCCGCTTCCTCCCTAGTGGGTTACTCTGCAAGTTTTGTTTTCCGTTTTGGAGATGTGGAACGTGTACCTGCGTAACAGTATTGTGCATATTCAAAGGTGACCATGTCGGAGCGTTCTTAGGGCGTTATCGCTTCTTCATCAAACCAGAAGAGTCGGTTGCCACACAAAACCGTAAAAAACATGGATTTACACAAACACTTATAATTAAACTATTTTGACTAAATTGAAAACTCGAAAATGCCTATCTCGATTTTTTTTTAAAATTTGTCCGCAAAAATTGAGATTTTTGTTGTTGAAAAAAAAACACAAAACCCATTTAACATTTGAAAACCGGAATATATGTAAGACAACCAGGTAAAGACTATAACCAAGCCAAATTTTTAAAAGCAATATCGTCATTTTTGACGGAGTAATGACTATATGTTGTAGTGATCGCCGCCACCGATCGCCAGTCTGCATACACTATACAGTATACAACACAAAACTCGACTTACGTTCATCTAACCGAGAGACTTTAGAACATAAGTGAGGAAACTGATGACGTCATTTTTTTTTTACTTGCGACTTTCTACCACTTACGATACAATGATGCCATTTTGATTTCTGAGCAAAATCTGATTAGGAAGTATGTCTCTTTTATTTAAAAAAACACTTATTTCAAAATTTTACCTTATGTGACCTGACCTTGACCCGACCCGGTTATAACCTTCACCTAATTGACTTTAAATGACAAAACAAACATCACCATCGAATTATACGTCTAAATGACACATAAAACATGTGTCACATGACTCATGTATAGCTTTTGGGCGTATTGACCTTTTGTGATCTGAACTTGACATTGATCCGTGCTTATTATGAGGGCTGTATTCGTATAGTACCTTCACCTAACATTTGAGGGTACTTATGCACAGTTTGGGCTCAGAACTGCGCATCGTGCGGTCTCCACGGGGCGTAACGCTTAAACACCTGGTTTTGAACTTTGGCCTGACCTTGATCCGACACGCGACATCAATTCACATATTTTCAGTGTGCATAAGGTGTCTGGTTGAGAGGTTTTCAATGCCGCCTCGCGTGTCTCTCTGCGATCATTGGTTCCAGAGATAATGGGAGGGGGACACTTCCCCCCCCCCCTCCGTCAATGGTGTCCGGCTATGACCGCAGCCAATGGCGGGTTAAAATAGGAGACCTAAGGTTAGGTCAATTTCGTGACTTCTCCATTGCAAGTCAAAGGGGAAAAGTATGCAAATGCTTCCTATTTGAAGATACGAATCGGAGCAGTTAAATTCTTTTAGGATCATGGTATCTTAGGCCACCCTTGATGACTCGCACGCATTTTCAATCATGACCCCTTGAAAGGTCATCAGAGGTCATCCTAGGACACCAGCATTTGTTACCAATGACTCTTGGTGGGATGGGGATAGAAACGTGCACGCTGTACCGATGTGTTTGTCTCCTCAAGACGCAAGACTCATATGCAACATGACCTATTCGGTTGAACACGTAACCTTGACCTGAGGTCCATTTTTTTAGTTGACCTTCGCAATTTTTATTTTCGTAGAACACGGACATTTTTCATTTGAACATTATTTAAACACACATTAACACAACACTGTAACTCCAGCTGCCGCCTTGGCATTGTCACATCTGAACTCTGAAGCCCACTCTGATCTCAAATCTAAGGGCAAAATACATAAGGTACAAATTCAAGGGCTTTAGTTTTTTTTCTAAATTTCTTCTTAAGTAGCACAGTTTCAGACAGTACTCCATATAATCATAGCATAGTTTCCGATGATCCATCTTTCAAATCTAATTTCCAAATAATTAATATCTATTTGAATATTACACAGGCAGAAGTCGCCAAACGAGTACCAACTGACAAAAATCTTGAAGAAATCTCTTGGGGCATTTTAGAGGAAGAAAATTTTGAGGTACGGTAGCTCATAAAATGTAATAATAACGCAGATATTTCACTTTCAAGCGATTGTGGTCTCATATGTAAATTTTCCATCTACAAGAAGAAGAACAGAAGATTATTCGTCTCTTGAATATTATTCTCGTGCGCACGTGCAGAAGCAGATGCACCCAGCCCTGAGTCTCGTAGCTAATAGGTCCATAAACACACACCAACTTTGAACACAATCGGCTCAGCCGTGTACTATATATAGAAGAGGGGTCTGCAGATGCACCTCACCCATGATTTGTGGAAAGCTCTTGGCTAATGGGTCCCTAGCCACACACGAAATTTAAACACAATCGGCCCAGCCATTCCTGAGATATAGCATAGGGGTGTGCACGTGCGCACGTGCAGGAGCACCCTACTTGTGGAAAGGTCCAGTTGATGGGTTCCTAACAACACACACAACAAATTTGAACACAATCGGCCCAGCCGTTGCGGAGTTCTTGTGAGAAGACTGTTTCCGCCACCCCTCACGCGGCACGCGCCGTGGTGAGCACCAACGTGAGTTGCCACTGGTCTCACACAGGGTAGGGGGATGGAGTCACTCAGCAAATAATACCGCTCCTCACTCGGACGTGCGGTTGCAGAGATATAAGCCTCTCAAAAGCGTCGACACGGGCCGGGCGGGGCCGCTCATTGATTCAGTTTTTTTCCATGTACCACGAAAGAACTCGCTTCGCGCTCGCTCGCAACAATGAAAACCCCAGAGATATTATGAAAATAAGTCACGAGGTTCAATGTCTTTCGAAGAACTTGTCTAAAATTCCCCATCTGAGCAAACTTGTGGAGTGCAAACTCAACTTTAGAAGTGATTTACATTGCTTACAGGCATGACTTATCAGAATGGCTGAAGTTTCCGAAGCAAATAAACTTGATATATAACTCACCTCTTGTGTCGAAAAGTATTGGCAACTCAAATAAAGTGGACGAAACCCTTGTATTCCCTTTAACCATTACCACAGGGTGTTTACCTCCGGGAAGGTACAGCATTCGATTGTAAATAGGACACAGGAGACACAGTGTGGGCGACCAGGTGATCACAGATCAAAGCGCATCAAAATGTAAATAAATGCATTTGTCACCAGCGCAATACTCGCTACCACAACCACTAAAACATAATCCCATAACCAAGCAAGACGCTTTTTGTTCTCATTACCAAAAAAAGAAAGGACCGCAGAGACATCCTAGTAGGAAAATAAGCACTCCATTTAAAGAAAAGTGTCGACATTGAAGGATTCCTTGAAACTTGGCAGCAACAGGTATTCTGAGGTGAAAACTACAAGAGTTGATCTGGTTATAATAGTGCATGGATATGCTTGCCGGTATCAGCAATTTTCTGTTATATATGATACGAGCCGTTACATATTCCAACGCCGGCTGGGCTCAGGACAGCCTCAGACCGCTCAGGCGGCTGGGCGGGACGCTCGGACGTTGGCGCTGCTGGCAAGGGATCCGATGTAAGAGGGTGTGCCAAATATCTAATTCATATGGAAAAAATGGTCATCTGGCAAACACAGCCAATTGAAAACAAACTCTTCCCTGGAGGCCTTTCGGTAGAGCTTCAGGACAAGGAAGACATAGATCAGGATGTTTCTACAGGCGAGCCAAATTCCGCTTTGTCGGTTCAAGACCCCTTAAAGGGAGTGTGTCTACTGTTTTGTATTGCCCAAAACATTTTTCCTACGCTAAGTAGCAATTGTTATCACCTTTGAATGCGATAAAATTACCAAACAAACTAAATTAAAATTAAATTAAATAATTAAAATAAGGCAAACAAACGAAGGAGGAAGTAATGCAATACGACGCACGTGAGACAACCAGCAATAAAAACATTTCGTTGTTGTCATTGCCTTCGCTGTTGTTTTATAGCCTTGTCATTACGGTGGAGAATAACTCGTAAATGACCTTAGCTTTGTCTGATACTATATATTTCAGTCTATCATGATATACTATCATGTCTATCATGTCTATCTGAGTGTTGAATAGGGTTGATTTGTCGAGAGCTTTCGTTTGCCGCCTCGTGCGTCTCGCTGCGACGCTTGGTTCGGGAGATACGAGGGGGGGGGGGTAAAATTTACCCCAGCGGGGCGCGTTCGGCTGGAGACCCCAGCGGGGCGTGGGATAATGAACCTAGAACGTTTCAGAAAATACTTTTCAATCAACATGGATGTCCGATTTAAATAAGTCATGCTACGCTTCAAATGTGCACCAGCCACCAACCAACCAACCAACCTTCTTGAAGACGTGCACTGGCGATCCAGTGTACGACTCCAGGCAGTCGTCCTCCCCACCCCAGCTCTCCTGAGAAGGAACTCACCGACTGTGATGGCGACGACGCGTCCTCCGAGCCGTCCGCGCGCCTCCAGCAGGCGGAAGTCGGTGATGCCGTTCTTGACAAGGCAGGAGGCCGCCGTCAGCCCGCTGACGCCGCCGCCGATGATCAGCACCTGGTGGTGCTCCGGCGCCTCCTCCTCCTCCTCCGGCGTCCCATCCTTCTGCGGCTGCTGCGGCTGTGGTGGCGGCTGCTGCGGCTGCTGCGGCTGTGGTGGCAGCTGCGGCTGCTGCGGCTGTGGTGGCGGCGGCTGCTGCTGCGCCCCCGGCTTCTGCCCCTGCGGCGCCGACGGCGAAGGCGGGGGCTGCTGCTGCCTATCCGTTTGCTGCTCCTGCTGCTGTTGTTGTTGGTTCTCCGGCTGCCGCGGCAGCTGCTGCTGTTGCTTCTCCGGTTGCCGCTGCGGTTGCTGTTGCTGGCTGGCTGGGCCGTCCCCTTCGGCGGAGCCGAGTCCAGGCTCAGCCATGGCGGCCGCCATCTGTCGGGCAAACAAACACACTGCTTCACGTAACGACCTCCGTCGGTTACTAACGGTTACCTACCCACGCTCTCATTCCAGCACCCACTCACTCACCGGTCACCAACAACAAAGCCCGTCCGTTCGCTCACTGAGTCACTGATGACAAATCCACTCCGGCCAACGCGTCTCTTGACTCGGCCCGCCTTATGTTGCTAAGTGAGCTCTAACCGACTGCAAAACTGCTCCAACCGTTCAAACACTCGCTTAGTTCAGAGGATAAATTTCGAGTTATCTTAGCTTACAGAATGATCTCCTCATGGCTCACTATAATCGTAAACACCGCACTGATAATAGCTGACATGTTACACAGCTGTACCATAGCGCTTGGCCGAAAGCTACTGCTACTCGTCTATACTGACCCGTGCCGTGTAGATTACGACACTGTTTGGCCGGTTTACCGTACAAAAAGTTGACGGAGTACGTACCGACAGCCTGTCCTATAAACAGGTTTTAGGTTACCCGTTGCTAATTATAGAACCCGACTGGCCAACTTACGAAATGCTGAAGACAGGCAAATGCGTGGTAACGAGAATTCTGGGGGTTTGCGGTCTCCCTTGGATCTCAAAGTCTAACGGGCCCGCCTAAGCCTGAGAACTGCTCAGATGAAATCTCATTTTTCGTCTTCGAGCTTCCTGCAGGACAATCTGAATCCTCTCAGAGGTCAATGTGGGTTTTGGGATGGTTTTCTGTATGCTGAATTAATTCTTAAAGGCCGTTTTGAAAGAAACTTCGCCATGATTGTCATGTTCCTATACCAAACCGCCTGAACTCGGCAGGAAATGAACATATCTCCTGATGTGAAAGGAATTCTGAGCAATTTTTACGAAGGAAAGCTCGTTTGAAATCATTTCACGATGAATATTGCATAAGCATGAGATATCAGAAGATATTCCTGAATTTTGAGAAACTTTTTGGCATTTGCCCCCCACCTCCAAACCATCGTTCTGGATCTGCCAGTGTTCAGACACAGACTTCTGAGAGGGTCCTTGTGACACCTGACAGAGGGGGTCAGATAAGGAATATGAGAGAGGATGTTGGTTATCCTGATAGCCACTGGTCAGTTCAAACTGTTTGTTTGTCGTCCGACACAATGCCTTAAATTAGTGTGCCTATCTATTTTGGCATTAAGAACTGGTTTAAATTGAAGTGTTTATGTTTTTCCTGAAACATTCTTTTACATTTCCGAGATGTGGTATTTTTAGTCACTTTCACACATTTTATTGAAGCCAATAAAGGCTCCCTTGAATCAGTCCCCGTTTGGCCCCGACAATCGTTTTCAAAATCGACACCGCTGCCTGAGTCCATTTTCGATCGCTTGTTAGACTACGGCTTCACGCCCTCGGCGCTCGCTGGTCGTATTTTGGGTCTCAATGCCAGACTATGAGGTATAACATTTTCAACAAGATCTTGTCGGTGCGGGGACGTCCTGGCTGGTGCAGAATTGGTGCGGATTGCGGTAAGTTGGTGCGGATTGCGGCAAGTTGGTGCGGATTCGGTAGGGCCGGGGTGAGGTGCCGGTGCAGACTTGTAACTGTGCCGTACCTATCGTGGCATCGCTGTCTTCGGAACTGGGGATGCATCGCTCAATTTTTCTGGAACTTAATATTGCTCCTATGGGCCTTGCATGGAATTGATTAACCATGTTATGCCTCATGCCCCCCCCCCCCCCCCCAGCTTTGGAAGGTGGCGACACTCTGTGTGGCTGCAATGGTCAACGCTGTCATTCAAAATAACATTTTTGGCATTGTTTACCAGGAAATGTTCAATAATTTCATAAGAAATTAGTTGCACCAGGAGGCTAACTGTCAGTATTCACAGGTCTGAAAAACTAGTAGCACCAATTGTGGTGTCCCATGCCAAACTGGTGTTAAACTTACAAACTACAACGCTGATGTCTGTAACAGTGATTAGGTGGTGACAAACATAGCAGGCTAAAACCTTGAAAAGTGATTGTTTGGCTAAAAACCTTGAAAACAAATGTGAAGCCACATCAATGTAAAAGATGAGGCCACATAAGAAAAATGGCACAAAACAGAAGCTGGTATCAAAGCAAGTCATACAAACAACATTAAAAAAGAAAAATTTAGTCTGAACCTTTTGAATGGACGGCTTTGTGAGATCAGAACCCATGCTAAGCAGAGCTTGTTGTGCAGGTCCTGACCACTACCATCTGATCAGGAAATTCTGGGTAACTGGCAGAATTTAGTTTGAAAGTTTAATGTGCCCACAGAGCCGGGCATGGTCCGCCCCACCCACTGACTTCAACTGACTTTGTGTGCAGCCGCTGCCACCGACCGCAGGTCATCCCCGTCAGAAGTAAATATTGAACGCCAAAGCGTCTCGAACCAGGGCTCTCACTACTGGGAGTCAGGCGGCCTACCAACTGAGCTACGGGGCGGATGTATTGCAGCAGTGTGAGCTGGATACCAGCAACCAGTTCACTTCATTAACATGAAGCCAAAACCAACACCAAAGTGAACTGAAGAAAAGGACACAAGAATTCATGCAATCTGCCTGATACACATTGACATGTCATCCTCAAATATGTCACACACATCAACCTAATATACAGAGGCAAGTTGAAATGAGGTAGTTTGATGTAAAAGTCAGCATTCATATTTAGAACTGCCATTTTTATCAACAAAACTGATGCAGGAGAATGCATCAGGCTATTCAGCTGTTATTTAGCTGTTTGGCTTAAGAAAGCTGCTATGAACCCACATGTTAGGTTGCTGGTATCCAGTTCACACTGCTGCTGCAACCTGATATCTATCAGATTGTCAAAATTGGCCAAAACTGATATGTGGACACATTTCAGCATGTGTCAGATTCATAAAGCGAATAATGATTAAAACAAGACTCCTGACTAGGATTTAGAGATGCTTTGGATCCAGATGTGGAAGACTGAGAGATCGGACAAGACAGGCATCTGAGAGTACCATTAAGGCCCGGAAAGATAAGGTAGCATAAGCTAAGGTAACTTACCAGCTCAAGGCGAACAACCTGTGCTTCACACCCGTATCTACGTCAGTGACGTGCCTAGGGCCTTGACCGACTGCAGGGCAGGGGGTGCAGGGGGCGTGCCCCCTTCCAGCAGACACGGACTGAGATGGCACGCGACGGCAGCTTACAGTTTCATTACCGTTCAATACAAATAAACAACGAAGCGAAAATGGTGCGCCATTTGTCGTATGCATTGCACCATTGATGAAACACTATTTTGCTTCCATCTGTTTTGAACCACAGATTCCCCTGCTTTTTGGTAATTTTGTATGTTCTGTTTCGTCCCCGATTTGTACCGGCATTTTTGGATCTGTGCTGCACACTGGCGGATCCAGGGAGAGGCATTAGGGGCAAATGCCCCTCCCCCCGCAGCGCCTGAAATCGACGAAAATTTGCACATTTCCCGCTCTGGAAGGAAATCTGAGCAACTTTTATTAAGGAATGTTTGTTTTAAAACGTCTAGCAAGGCATAAGGAGGCGATATCCGAGGAGTTTTCTGTAATTCGCGAAACTTTTTTGGATTGATGCCCCTCCACAGCGCCAGAACCGACGTTCTGGATCCGCCAGTGGTTATCATAGGGGGGTTAGTTTTCCCACAAGGTAAGATCAAAGTTTCACTGGCCTCCTCACTTTTCGTGACGTTCCTACGCCTATGTAAGCCATAATATTACAAAAGGCTATGTAGTTAGTTGACAAGTAAAGTAATATTTAACTAAATCTGATGCAGGAATTATGTAAGGTAAAAATTGTATACTTTATACTTAACATTTGTATACTTCTCATATAAAAATGTTATGTAATTTGTAAATGTATGTTATTTATTCAGATGCATACACCAGCACGTAGTTATGTTCTCACTTGTGCTACGTATATTACAAACATTTAAATATTTAATGTGATATGCATTGTAGGTATGCAATGTATGACTCATCACACATACACCCATACATGTATACAATATACATGTGTTGTGTGGCTTTACACTGTGTGGGTCACTGTGGAAACGAGCTTGCTTATATTATTTGCAATTTTGTTATCGTATTGTGTACTTATTTATCTATGTATTAATATTGTAACTTCACTATTTCTATTTGTGTGGCTTTTGATAGTATGCTTTTGTGTGATTTTCTTATGATGTTTAGATAGTTATGATTTTCTTAGCATGTGTTCTTATTTATATAGGTCTTAGTGTTTGCATTACGTGCTGTTGCTTTCGCTTCTAGCTTTGAATAGTCATTGTCACTTTCGTGTGCTTTTAATTCGACGTTTTATTCATCGTGACTTCGCCTATAACTGGGGCTTCCCGTCGGCGATTTTATGAATAAACAATAAACAATACACAATACAATTTAAATCATGAATTGCGTTAAGCGTTGTGAGGAAGATCATTATCTTTATGTGTAGTAGTATCATCACCTTTGACCGTATCCTCAATTATTTATCTAAAGGTCTTAAACTTACAAAATGCA
>JARFNZ010123844.1:0-11962 GCA_031763405.1 Balanus nubilus
AGCAATGCCTAAGGAAGCAAAATCCAAGTTTGCTTAACTTCGTGCAACTTCTTTGGGGTATCCCATCCCCCACAGCACCAGAGACCGACGTTCTGGATCCGCCGCTGACCTTCACATACAGGTTTTGAGCACTCTAAAACCAGTAAATTTAACAGAAAATCAGATACAAAAATGTTAGGGTTAGGGATAGACATGAGTACTGGTTATTTGCTTTTGTCATTCAATCAAGGGAAAGAAGGTTCCATGACATTTTTTCATCCAACATTTTTTAAACAAAATAAGAACCAAACCTAACCTAACCTAACCCTACCTAAAACCACCTAATCTAACCTCACCTAACCTTACTTATTGTCGATGAAAGAATTTAAGATGAAAAACCCTTGGACGAAAATCAGTCCTGACACGAGGGAAAGAAGCACCATCCATTCGACACCATTGCGTAAATTCCCAAGAAATGTGTTTAGGTGCATAAACATAAACAGACGCGTTTTGGCGAGCGAAATAATTCAGTTCAATTGTGTAGTTGCCCATCTCTATTGACCAAAGGTGTTTCAGTAAAATTTGAGATAGGTGATTCACCATATAAATGAGGTCATCATAAATTTATAAAGTCAAAGTGTTTAAATTAATTATTTTTCTTGCTCATATATAATTGAATTTAGTTTTTTAATTTCATTCAAATATTTTAAAGTTGTTTTCATACTAAAAATATAAATTTATACACAAAAGTTGTATATGACGTCATCAATTTAACAATTACAGTGCAGTGTCTCAAAACATGATACACCTAAAGTAGCGTCAAAGCAATTGTAATTGGTAGCTGAAGAAGAGACGATTTCTGCGCAAGCTCAGTGTTGCGGCGGGAGCCGTCAAAGTTGTTGTGGTGTGTGGCGTGAGTGAGTCTGTGGTGTGGTATTGGGGAATTACGTTTTTAGCAAATGGAGAGAGTGCCGGGTACTTCAGCGTGAGAGGATCTTTGATCAGTGCCACGAACTGCTACAAGCCTGGAAACTGGTACCCTGCGTTGGCATTGCTGTTTAACACGGTTGCGTTGCAGTTTGCGTTGTGGTTGTGGTTCGTATTGGTTCTTGTTCTGCTAAAACGTTTGTCAATGTTCAGTGACTTGGATAAGTGCTGCGATTATATTGCCTTATTGTTCCCTACTTCAACAAGTCTATTATGGGATAACCTCCATTACAAAGCTGTTTCATTTTCTGTATGAGACACCGAATGGTGACAATATCAGTGTACCTGGGACAAAGCAATTTTATAATTTTATCTGCTAAACTGAAACATGGGCAATGCTGAAAGTGTAGCTGAAAGAGAAGAATATAGAAGAACAATGGAGAAGCGTATGAATAACTACTCATCCAGCATTGTACCAGGAACTGTTGCCACATCCCTCTCAATGAAGGTTCCAATGCCTGACCAAGACACATTGGAAGAGAGGTTCAACAGGGTTTTAGTAAGTACCTACATAACTCATTGAATATATTGACAGATTAATCCCAAACCTTCTTTTGCCTGAAGCTGGGAACTCTCATGAAGCTTAGTACTTGACAGTGTCTACATTATTAACCTAGATATAAGAGATACTTGTGCTGCTTATTTAGGTTCAGATTATGGTTTAATCAGCCCTTTGTTGTGAAATGTTGCCTGCTCTCTATTATCCCTGCTGCAGTGAGTGTGAAGAATGCAGCTCTGTTTCAATATTAATCACCATCATCTCCCCAGTTCCACCATAGCATGGTCCACAGCCGATTATTTCTCGGCGGTCGCGGTGCCGTGGAAAAACGGACTTCCGCTCTCCCCTATGTCCCTCTCTCGGTGTTCCCACTCGATAGACATCGTCGCGGGTCTCCTGCTCCGGCGTTACAACTCCGTGGTCCTCCCTGGTCCGGCCGCGGGCCCGGCGGTCCCTCTCTTCCAGCTACGGTCCCGCCTCATATGACGCTCCGGTACGGAGTTTCCGGTACGTGACGGAATGTGACGGTACAGCGCAGTGAGCTGCGACGCTGCTTAACGCTACTGTGACGCTGTGGTGCTGTGACGCGGTCATGGGGCGTTGACCGAGTCAGTCCCGAGGAATTGCGTCACATCGGTCAAACCCGCTGACGTCCAGCCGTCTGCAATGTGAGAATCTTGACGTATCTCGCTGAAGCTGCAGAGATCTCTGAGACGGAAGCTTAGCGCTGCCCGAACTCCGACCTGGAACGCGATGCCTCGCCTCGCCTCGCCGGCCGGCCAGTGTTGTGATAACCGCTGACCGGCGTTCGAGCCGATACGATCAGCCATTTCACCCGCCGCCCAGCCCAGCTCAGCGCGCCGGTCAGCAGCCAGCGGTCAGCGCCGAGACGGGGTGACCGGGCGCGGGCCGACTGCGGCCTCCCGTCGCTCCGCCCACGGTCTGTTGTTGTCCGTCTCCGCCGCCCACATTGCAACCGGACACCAACGCCGAGACAGGCGAGCGTCAACCCGAGACGGCCGCCGAGGCTTTGTCCGGCGCGGCGCACTGCGAAGCTTTGTCCAGCGCGGCGGGCCGCGAAGCTTTGTCCAGCCGCGGCGGGCTGCGAAGCTTTGTTCAGCCTTGCGAAAGCTTTGTCCAGCCCCGCGGGGAGCTGCGAATGTTTCGTCCGTCCCTGCGAGCCGGCAGCAGCGGGCAGCCGCTCTCTGCGCCGGCTGAAGAAAAGCAAACACTGGCTGCGCCCGTCCGACCCGCGCGGCCGCAGCAGCACGGCGGTTTGTTGTTACGCTTTGCTCAGTGCTGCAGGCGGACCGGCGAGACAAGAGGATTAGGGAGAGAATGAGAGAGAGAGAGGCGCGGATAGGAGAGAGATGAGAGAGGGAGAGGAAAGACGGCGGCATTCCGGTTGGACAGGGCGACCTTGCGGCCAGCGGGGATTGTGTGGTGTACGACCGGACGGCCGGGTGGGAGCCAGCGGAGGCCGTGAGACACGCCTCCAGCGTTCAGCGACCGACCTCCAGTTCGCAGACTCAATTGTGGCCTTAGCCTCTGGCATTCCGCGTGCGACCTCAGTTATCCGTCCCGAGCACACATCCTCTGGCGTTCAGTGCTCGGCTCCAGCTCTCGACCTCAATCCACAGCCTCTGGTGTTCATCGATTGCTTCCAGTTTTAGTTGCAAGCTCAAAGCATGCAAAGCCTACAGTATCAGCCCTATAGCCTCCGGTTTTCCGTCTCAGTCTCTCAGCCACCAATGTCTGGTGCGCGACCTCAACTTTCGGGATTGGCCTACAACCGCCAGTGTTAAGAGGTCTCAATCCAAAGCCTTTGGTGCTGAGCGGATAGCCTGGGTTTCAACGGGCGGACAGGTACTTACCAAGGCCGGGCGGTCGTTTTAGCGGGAGCTTCGGTGATCTGTGAGTCAGAGGGTCACGGTGTCGGGGGGCCGGCCGTCTGGCGCGCGCTGCACCGTGCCCGCCCCCTCACCCGGTTATCTCTGCTGTCCGACGAGGAAGCTTGGCCAGCGAGCAGCATTTCGATTTCCAGAAGTGCTGGGCTCCGATGCCCGGTGCCCCGCTTTGATCCTGCGGTTCTTGGGTTCGGGTGTTTGAGATGTCCAACTTCAGAGAGGCGAACTGTTTTGCTCGTGGTTCCGTGCAAGCGCTACATGATAGGGTTTTGGGAGGTTAATATTGGTAAAACTTGTTTCGTGTTGGGCTATCTCTCTACTCGACATGTTTGTGTTCGGAGTGTTGTTCGCTCGAGCTCCAACAAATCCGACATAACACTGCATTGTTTATGAACCGAGACATGGATGAAGTTTTTCGGGAACAGTTGGTGGGGAAAAACGTCGTGCTGGCTGAATGTTTTGCATGGCTATGTCGACAATTAACCATTTTAACGCCAGTGAACCTTCACGTTTGATAGTAATGCTTACTTTTGTGGACAATGTTCATTTAAAAGCCAAAAAGCTACAAATCTGACCAAACTTGGTGGGGCAAAGCAAAAAGTTGGTGGGGAAAACCTCAAAGTTGGTGGGGCGGCTGCTCCACCAACTGTATAGGAAACTCCACCCGTGAACCGAGACGTAACATTGAATCCGTAGGTACTGGTCTCCCTTCCATCTAATCCCGCCAGGCTGAGCAGTGAGCAACACCCACCGTCTATAAAACCGCACCGTCCAAGAAAAAACACGCGCTTGCGAAAGCACTGCCTAGCGTGGCAGGTGACTGGTTTTGCCACCTGTCCCGTGTCCGGCCACCTGGCTCGTTCAGCGTCACGTGGGCTTTGTGTCATCCCATCATCACTGCTCGGCGAAATACCGCCGGTCTCACAGAGCAGCGCTAATCCCGACTGATGAGGCCATCTTAGTCAGCGCATGGCTTGATAGCGCTGACCAACCACAGCTATGGACTAGGGACTGAGATTGTAGGGGCTAGGCTAGCTGCGTGCTGAATGTGGTGGTAGGGGAGAGAGGGATCGAAGCGTTACATTCTTGGGAAGTTAGAGGGTCGAGGTTAGAGGGCACTTGCTCACCGTGACGGACTGGAACTGGCCTCACTTGCATACCAGACCGTACACAGTCACGTGAAGTCACGTACATTCACGTGCAACAAACACGTGCGGCCGCGCTTTACCCGCGCCGCATACGTGTCGGTATCCGCTGAAGAGGGGCCTTCGGACGCGTTGGCGGCGTTGAGATCGGGTGGAAGGATTCTCGTTGGCATAGAACGGGGTGATAGAAGCTGGATTGAATGATATCGCCCATCCTAACGTTGTTTGCCATTTTCTGGCTTCGATAGGCGGAATATTGTGCTGAAGGTGGTCCAGTTTTTTTTTGTACTCGGGACGGTTCATGCTCTTTGTGAGAAATACTTGTGGTTGTCGGTGGTTGATAGTTCTGTTTGCGTGACTAACCTACCGAGCTGCCGTTCTGTTGCCGGTCCGTCCCCGCTCGTCGTCAAGTTTTCAGTCAGCACTCGTCTGGTCTCAGGAAAGGGTAGGGAATGGTGTCTTCTGTCGCCGCTGTCGTGGGTGCGGTTGCCTTGTTGCTGTTTTGATTGTTGCTGCTCTGGCAATGGTGTTAGTTTTTCTGATGTTGCTAGCGGTGGCGCTGTTGTTTCTGCTTCTGCTGCTGGTACTGGCAGCGGTACTGTTTGTGATTCTCTTGCTGCGACTCTCAGTGATGGTGGTGAAGGTGGTGGTGCTGCCGGTGGACTGGTGCCGTTACCGCCGGTTCTGGTGCCGGTTCTGCCAGCGGCGCCCGAGGTGGTGCTGCCGTTGGTGCTGTTCCTGGTGCCGGCGGTGGTGGTGGACGGTGGTGTCACGGCTGCCGTTGCTCGGCTGGTTCCTAGTCGGTCGCACCGTTCCGTACCGTTCGTCTCCTCACCGCTGCACGCCGCTCCGACTCGTATAAACAGACTCCGCAGCGGCCGGGCCGCTCTCATACACAGTCTACACTCCGAGAACTACGCTCACTGCGCCTCCGCTTGCCCCCACGTGCCGCGAACTAGGCCATTCCCTACGCCTCGGCGCCGTTTTTGGGCATGTTCTGTGCATACTTTGCAGAGATGCATTATAGATGAGAGGTGCAGGGAGGAGAAACGTCACTGATCGGGGCTAAGTCAGCTGAGTTCGCGCTTCGAACGGCGGACCTCGATCCCGAGATCTGATCAGAGATGTTGCCGGGCGGGGCAATGTTTAAAGTCGACCGTGAAGGCTTTGACGTTGCTCAGTGTGAACACTGAGATCACAGGGCTTCGGTACGTTTTTGACGTAAGCAGTATTTCTGGTGACAAATGTATGCATTCGGTATGCACTTTGCCCGGTTTGGTCTGCAATTTGCTGTTTTTTTGCTGTATAACTAGAAAATATGGTGTTCGACCTTGCTTGGGGCGGTGGCGTTTCTTCTCTGAGTTATGATGTCACCGTAACATCCGCCCCCGTCCCCGCAGCCGCCTCCGCCACAGTCTCTGCTGCCTCTTCTACCACCGCTGCTGATACTGTCTCCACCACTTGTGCTGATGTCTCCACCACTACTGCTGATACCGCCTCCACCACTTCTGCTGATACTGCCTCCACCACCGCTGCTGATACTTCCTCCACCACTTCTGCTGATAATGCCTCCACCATCGCTGCTGATACTGCCTCCACCGCCGCTGCTGATGTCTCCACCACTACTGCTGATACCGCCTCCACCACTTCTGCTGATACTGCCTCCACCGCCGCTGCTGACACTGCCTCCACCGCCGCTGCTGATACTGCCTCCACCACCGCTGCTGATACTGCCTTCACCACTACTGCTGATACTGCCTCCACCACCGCTGCTGATGTCTCCACCGCTGCCGATGCTGCCTTCACCGTCTTCGCTACCGTCGTCTACGCCGCCTCTGCTGCGTCACTGCTGTTGCGTTCATCTCCGCTACTGTTTCCGCCGTGCCGTCTGCCTTCTCCGCCTCTACCGTCACCACTGCCGTTGTCTCCGTTAAGACGGAGTTCATACTGAAGCATCAGTGAACTCCACATCATGATGTGGAGTTTACAATGAGGGTGGCGGACTCCAAAGGGTGTCCACCATCAGTCACTTAACCGTACACCCGCGCGACGGATGAAAGTTAAATTTGATTTGTCAACTTTGAATTTTGAATTAAAACTTTAGTTTTGAATTTCGAATGTAATTTTTCATTGAAATTTGACAAACCGAATTTAACTGTGGTTCGTCATGCGGGTATCCGGTGACTGATTAAGTGACTGATGATGGCAGATGCCTTTTGGCGTGTGAACTCCGCACAAGTTGTCCTTGTCTCTGTCACTGTCTCTGCCGCCGTCGCCGTTCGTGTCGGTGACTGATGTCAACACGTCTCCGGGAAATGACCGGTGACGGCTGCCGTGCGTCACCGCGTCACCGAACGACGACAGCGCGCCTTGTATGGAGCGCCACCGCCGGATGACACCTCGGCAGCGTGAGAGACACGATGGGAGCGATGCGGTTACCACTGTCCGTGCGGCTTCACTTTCATTTGGCGAGAGTGTCAGGCCGGGCCGGGGAGTGGCGCGCAGGCCCTGAGGGAAGAGGCCCGACCAGCTGACCAGCTGACCAGACGAGCGAACGACGGCCCGACCGAGCGACCGGCCGCCGCCGCCGCCGCCGCCGCCCGCTGCTGCTGCTGCTGCTGCTGCTGCTGGTATCTTTAGTAGAGCGGTGCGGGCAGCGCTGGGGGCCCGGCTGGCGCAGTGACCTCATCTCCTGCAGAGGCGACCCGCCGCGGTCCCACTGCGCTGCGGCTGCAGACAATCAGCACATCAGCGATCACCGAATCGCTCCGCCCTGTCACCCCCCGCCCTGTCACCCTCCGCCCCGTCACCTGTCACCCGTCACCCCACGTCCTGTCACCTGGCTCGGCCGGTCACACGGTCACATGGCCGACTGAGGCCGGGCTGAGGTGACCTGTCTGGACTGAGGCCGGGCTGAGGTGACCTGTCTGGACTGAGGCCGGGCTGAGGTGACCTGTCTGGACAAGGCAGACGGGACAGGGACCGAGACAGGACCTGGGACAGGGACAGGGACGGCGCCTGTGCTAGCCCGTGCTGCATGGCCCGCCTTGTTCAGTTCTGTGACGCAGAACTTCCGTCCCCAGCATTAGCTAGTCACTGCGCATTGTAAAAACAAACCGGAAGACGCCCTCCTTGCACGAGACACAAGGCACTGCGCAGGATAACTGCGTGACTCGCGGCAGGCAGCGGGCGACGGGGCCAGTGCGGCAGGCAAGGCTGCGTCTCAGCCGAACCTATGATGGATCGGTCGGCAAGGGCAGCGCTGAGGAGGTCGTCTTTGTCGCTCGCCACGTCATGGAACCTTGATGGGTTGTTTCAGTGGCTGTTTATGACCTGAGTGCGTGGCTGGCGTGCTCCTGGTGCGCGTCTAGACGCCGCCTGCAGCCGCCATCATCGTGCTTTATGGTCGTCGTATAACCGACATTGAGGCTGAGATGAGGTCGGAGTGATCATCTGCAGGGATGTGTGCGTCATGTCACATGTCGGTTTAGGATGGGAGGGACCGCCATGTTCGCGTGGCTGATTCGTTGGTGTGTGGATGGATGATAATAAGCTGACGTTACCATTAAAGGTGCGAGTCCATCGGACCAGTCTTGTTCCTGTTATCTAAATGGATCGATGTTCAGAGCTGTTTTACTGATTATCGTATGTTTGCAATAGCTACATGAGGGAGGTATTTGGTTTGTACCGTACCGGAACTTTGCAAAGGCTGTACTTAAATGTCCCCAAGAGACTGGTACGCCCATGTCCAAACTCACTTAATACTGGACAGGTTCCGATTTGTTTCCATTATGGTTTCGTAATCGCCGAAAGCACGCGATCACGGAGGCCTTGTTATGGTCATGAAAATAATGTTCCTCCTTTGTTGAAGGTTGATAACTCTCATGACTAAGCAGTCTTGACAAATGATGCGTCCTATCATAAGGAAGATCATTACTTTAATCAACTTTATTGATTAATTACCATTGCGAAATGTTGTTGGTTGTTATTGCCATAAGCCACAGCTCGACCACACAACAATCATCCAAACACGCAGTAGCTCGGACAGAAATACTTTTGCTATTCGAACCCAGCGGGCCCCGCATATGTTGGCGGCTGGGTTTCGTCTGCCGAAT
The DNA here is from genome assembly GCA_031763405.1 of Balanus nubilus. Lineage (NCBI taxonomy): Eukaryota > Metazoa > Arthropoda > Thecostraca > Balanomorpha > Balanidae > Balanus > Balanus nubilus. The sequence continues at coordinate 8,633 of JARFNZ010123844.1, forward strand.
TAGGTCAATAGCTGCCATCTGACCCCTAACCCGTGCGGGCGGCTTGTGTGATCAGTGGTGCCAGCAATAACCTCGGAGTGGCTGGTGCAGGTCCGTACTTCGCTACACTGCCTATGTGGGTAAATTATCACCGCTTATGTAGCTAGAGTATCGTCACTAGAGCCGACGGATTCGCCTCGGACCCCTTGTACACGTGCGTTCGTGGAAGATCTCCGCAGACACGTGTTGAGCAACCACAGGAATATTATTTTCATGCAGCTTGAACAGCTGACGCTCGTACGTGAACCTGAAGCTGATGTTCCGCGACACATTAACATATTTCACTGGAATACGAGTGACGCTTCCAGTTCGTTGAGCTAAGAGATCAGATACAGTGGAGGTCGTATACCAGACACTAGACAGCTGCTTGGCTCTGTCCCCGGTACTTAACTCACATGTTACACGCGTGTCGTGTAACCTGTGTCATACCGACACGGATGTCGGTCTCTACTGCGCGTGACTGGCGCTCGGCCCAACGTTCGCGCGCCGTGCCCGTCTGTCAACCTGCCTGTCCGCCTGTCACATCATTGGCCGGCCGTCATGTTCACGCCGGCTATCTGTCATCTGACCTTCCTCTCGTCTCTGCACCGGGCACACGTGACGGCTGACGGCCGATCAGGACCACTCATTACTAATTGGTCCGGTTTGTCTGGGCCGGGTGTCCGACTGGGGCGCGGCCTCGCCTCACCAGCACGGGGCTGGTCTCGTGAGTCGTGAGGCGCCTGCTTCCGCTCGCCCGTCGTCAGCATTTCTCAGCCTGCCCCGCGACTGTCGCCGGCATGACTCCAGCCTCTACAGCCTGTCCACAGCCTGTCCACAGCCTGTCCACAGCCTGTCCACAGCCTGTCCACAGCCTGTCCACAGCCTGTCCACTGCTCTCCACTCCTGTCCACAGCCTGTCCACAGCCTGTCCACTGCTCTCCAATTATGTCCACAGCCTGTCCACAGCCTGTCCATAACATGTCCACTCCTGTCCACTCCTGTCCACAGCCTGTCCACAGCCTTCCTCTCTCGTCTCAGCGCGTCACCCCTGTCAGACAGAGACGCACATGTCGTTTCGGTGCCGTGCGTCTTGTCCGGCCCACCACGGCTGGACGGAGCCGGAGGTGAGCGGAATCACCCGCCGGATGGCCGTGCGATGGCCGCTCAGCTTCCTCAGATCCGGGATGATCTGCGGCGTGTCAGTCTGCTGGCCTGGCTGACAGCGGGTAGGCTGAGGCTGGGTTGAGGTTGGCGGAGCTAGGCGGAGGCAGGCGGAGGCAGGCGGGCCAGGCGGAGACAGGCGGGCCAGGCTGAGACAGGCGGGCCAGGCGGAGGCAGGCGGGCCACGCGGAGGCGGTGTGGATTTCACACGCGCTGCTGCTGATCTGTCAGATAAATCGAACTAACGGGACGGCAGGTCTGTCTGCGTTATTTATCACAGAGCCCTGGGGAACCAGTCTGCTGTGCGCTGCGCTCGTTTATCGAGATGGCGCATTTTTACGGTAGTTTGGTCGAGGCGTAGTTTTACGACGTCGTGCAGCTGTAGGTAGATGCAGTGAGTCGCTTTCGGTAGTTAGGTACGATCGCATCTACTGCATCGGACTAGGAAACGGATGTCACTCTTGTATGTGAGCTTCCTCTAGTTTGAGCTTCGACGTCTGTTCACGTTATGGACTTGTGTAGTAGGTTTGTGGCTTCTTACCTTGTTGCCCTTAATATTTTTTTCCAAATTTAGTCCGAACCTTTTGAACGGACAGACTTTCGAGATCAGAACTCGCGCTAAGCAGAGCTTGTTGTGCAGGTCCTTTGATCCCTTGATCCTATGATCCCTTTCCTTCCCTAACATATAGCCTACCAGCCTTCGGGCCATGTATGTCTTCTGACGTGATTTCGTGATTTGTCCGTGTCATGTTCGTTTACTGACATTTCGCTCTGCCGTGCCATTCTAGCGACGTGTGTCATACATACCCCGTGTGAGGAATGTTCGGCTGCCTACCCGTCGTCGTGCGCCGTACCCTCGTGTTCGACTTCTGACGTTCCCGTTCCCGTTCCAGGCGTCAATGGACCTGCCCCCGGACAAGGCTAAGGTGCTGCGACAATACGACTGTGAACGGAAATGGGAGATGATCTGCGACCAGGTGAGTGTCATCCGTTTTGTTTGGGCATCATTGTTTTTCTGCTGCCCGCTTCAGACAAATGATTGTTTGTGCTACCCGATGCCACCTAACCAGAACCCATGCGGGCAGTTTCTACCCGCGCTTTGCAGGTAGGATGTGGATAGAAAAGGGGCGCCCCCAGTCGGAAGCCCATGCTCCCAGGTTAATTCCGTTGTCGGAAGCCTACACGTCGCAGGTAATTCCGTTGTCGGAAGCCCACACACCATAGGTCAATTCCGTTGTCGGAAGCCTGACGTCACTCCGTGAGGTTGTTCCGTGATGCATATCAAGTTAATGACACGTGAGTAATGCACGGCTGGCTGGCCACTGAACTCGTGTGGAGTCGACACTTGTGGCCGGTGTTGACTGCGCCTCGGGCCATACTCCGCCAAACGAGGGCCTTGGACGGACGGTGGGGGGAGGGGGAGGGATGGGGAGGGGGAGGGTAGAGCTTTTGGCCGGTGCTGTCCAGGCGCACCCGACCCTACTGTTTTTGCCCCGCGGAGTCAGAGGACGGATCGAGAGGGTGGTTCATGATTGACTCTGGGTGTTGGGGAGTCGGGGACAAAGGTGTCGGGGACAAAGGTGTGGGGTGTGGGCGCAAAATGACCTAGATGTCGATGCGCCCATAAACACCAATAAACAACAAAGGTGTGGGGTGGGGCTGAATGGATGAAGTGTTGTGGATATATGGGATGGGGTGCAATAGGTGACGGATTTGCCCGCCTCTATAGCTCGGTAGGAAGAGCGCTGGGCTTCTCGGTAGTGAGAACCCGGGTTCGAGACACTTCGGCGCTCGCTATTTGCCCCTGCCGGATGGCCTGCGGTCGGTGGCAGCGGCTGCACTCAAGGCCAGTTGACGTCAGTGAGCGGGGCGGGCCGTGCACGGCTGTGTTGGGCACGTAAAACGTTCGGACTAAATTCTGCCGCCTACCCGGAATTTCCCGATCGAAAGGCAGGGGTCAGGACCTGCGCAAGAAGCTCTGCTTAACGTGGGTTCTGACCTCGCAAATCTGTCCATTCAAAAAGTTTTGACTTAATTTATATAAATAAAAAAAACGGTTGCGTTATGGCGGGTTTATTTGGGGTGTGTGTGTGGGGGGGGGGGGACTAAGGTGGAGTTGGGTTAGTGTGGACAGTTGTGAGGGGGGGG
>JARFNZ010123855.1:0-11961 GCA_031763405.1 Balanus nubilus
AATGGGGTTAAGCCATATACGAATTAATAATTACATAAGCTGGAAAAAGATGTTCCTGATTAACTTTCTATTTATTTTTGTCTACAAATGATTTTGAAAATATTTGTTAGTACATGAAGGGTTATCATTTGTCATTGTCGTGCATGTTATCACCAAAATGTCACAAGCATATTTGTTTGTAGCTGGTGACTACAAACTGCAGTTGTATGCAGTAGGTCACCTGACATAAGTCTTAAAGGAAACGTCCCACCTTCATAATGGGAATGGAACTGAGATAGCAGTTTTAAAGCTCGTGTCGAAATACCATCTTCAGTACCCTAATTATAGTTGGAAACACTCTTATGGCAAATATGTCTATTTTTTAAATCGTGAATCTCGGTCTTACAGGTCTTACAGTTCTAACAGATAATTCTTCATATGAAGATTTTCTGGTGATATATTGTATTACTGTAGTGTGATGCTCTAGCATGCAAACCATTCTTGGTTGGTTTCCCACATATAATGCCTTTGTATTTTGTATCATCCGCGCCATTTTTTGTTTCATCAAAAGAAAAAAACTCTAGTTTGAGAATTGGCGAGTCTATGCAGATGAATTTTGATAATTTCTAAAAATACTTTGTTGGCAAAGAAATCCAAAATTTAGGAAATCTAACAGCATTTTATTGATTTCCAGATGTGATTATCCCGATTCAATCATCAAATATTGAATTACAATTTTCCCTGGAAGGTGGGACGTTTCCTTTACGACTTGATTTTGTACTTGGGCATACTGCTACAGTCCTATACTAATCGCTTCGTGGCCTCGCGCTACAAAATTACCAGTTTTGCAACGCTTAAACATAAAACTGTATTGTTAGAAGTGGTGCTGTTGACGATGCTATGGGAAATGCCTTAAATGCATGAGATCTTTAAACAAATCCTGGGATTGACATTGCAAACATTTGCAACTGCGACGTCTGTGTGAAATTGGCCTCCAGACCGGACTACATTGGACTTACTGAGCTGGGGAGTCGCAGCCATAGGCTAATCATTACCCTCAAATCCAATGTCTCTCAAATTCTTAGGAGCACTTATTCCTGTTAAAGTGATTGAGTCTTCGAGCTGGCCCCACGGACAAACGTTATATAACAACCAAATGGAAAATCCACCGACATCCACCGCTGTCGTTTAAACATCTACCTACTATAGTAACCTTCGCCCCGTTTTCAAAAGTCGACACCACCGCGCTGGCTGCATCCACCCCAGTTTCCGTTCATTGCCACCACATTTTCGCAATGAGCGTCAAAACTTACTATAAGCCAATAATACCCAGTTTTGCGTTATGGTTTACGCTTCTTTTTAAGCTGGGAACCCAACTGCTTCAAACTGAGAGTGCCATTACAACGGATTAATATTATTACCAAAGGAGCGCATGGCTACTTAGTACTTAAATCTCTGTCCCTAGATGGCGCTGACAGTGAACGCCTGAAGTTATGCTGTTCCGCACAGCTTCAGGCCGAGAACGGTGTACTACAGACCGCAGTTATGCCAGGGAGAGCCAAGTCATTCCGGTAATCAAAAGGACTGACCATGTTCTTTAGTCTGAGAGTCATTGCTCCAAATGAGACATCGGAACGGCCCTAAACGGGCCCAATGGGGTAACTGACACGCTCACGCGGGGCTCCGGCTCTGGATGGAAGGGAAGGGTGAGGGTGCCGTATGTACGGCTGCAAGAGCGGCACAATTGACCTAACGGACGGCCCGGCATGGAAGCCGCCGTCTCACTGTGACCGGGTCGGGAGTTTCATCTGACCTTTGCCCCGCAGCTATTTGCTCCTGCCGCTGCAGAATTGGCCAGCAGTCTACAGGGCTTAGTACGGATTTCGCCGAACGGGGTATTCGGATCGGATCGAGGTTTTGTCGACCGGAGTCCGACACTTCAAGGGAAAAAACATTTGTAAATTGGACTCGGTTGCTAGTTGGAGGGAATGGGAGAAATTTAGGGAAGTTATACGGCTTGGTGTTGTATGTTTAGCCGCAAACGTTCCATGCTCCAAAAACAATGGTAATCAGTTCGCAGTCGCCCCAAATAGGGTGTAACCAGGGGCTTAGTTACTGGCACTAGGGCGTTAACAGGCGTATAGTCACTGAAATTAGGGTCATACCAGGGGTGCCACTGGTTTCAGTCTTCGTATAGTCACTTACATTTACTACTTACTTTTCGTATAGCCACTGAAATTAGGGTCATACCAGGGAGTGCCACTTGGCTAGGCCTGGTTATGCCCTGGCAGCTAGCGGGGGTTTGTAGACCCCCGGTACCTAAATATTTATATCAGTGCTACGCTTTTCGTAAAACCAATACCCAATCCGGTAATGAGGTCCAATATCTTTCGGAAACAATTTTAGTGCCGCATTGTTACCATTGTTATTTTGGGAGCAGGTTATAGAACGCTGTATTTCCTGTTTCAAGAAATATTAGTGAAAACCCTAGGCAAGCCGTGTTATCCTTAACCCGTATTCGATATAAAATGAACGTCTCACTTGCACAAAGGCGGATCCAAGGGGGAGGGGGCAAACGGGGACATGTCCCTCCTCTAAGACGGTCAAAAGGGGGACAAACTATGTTTCACCCCCTCCCCCTCCAAGACACGGGGAACGCCAAGACAAGTGGGCGGACCGGTCCATAAGAGTTTCACGAAACATGGCATACAAAATACAAAAATAACTCAAAGCATTGTTCATGAAAAAATTGAAATGTAGTGTTCTTACTTGTTACCTACCAAAAGGATCAGGACATATCAATTTTAGGATAGCTACTTTTCCCTTCTTATTGCGATCTACTTTTCGAACATTCTTTTCAAGATGTTCATCGTCAAAGTTGGTGTTCGGACGTTAATTTGTTTGGGTGTTGGTGAAAGACTTTCAGAATTCCACGAAAGTGGCTTACAGGTAGAGCTCGATGCTCTGGTAACAAAATGGGTGGTCTTATACTTTCCGAGACATTCGACTCCAAAGCTTAGGCTTCAAACTTACATTTTTGACTTGTCTTGCATTTTTCAACTTGACTTCCATTTTTTGGGAGGGGAAAGGGGCTGTAACACAGCCGGCCGACGAAAATGCTATATACGTTATCAGCTGCAATCAGCTATACACGTTTCTCAAAACACGCAATAGCAATGGGTTGTGCTTATTCATATTTGTTGGGAGTCTAGGAGCAAAGGCGGATCCAGGGCGACAAACGGGACCATGCCACCCAAGAAGGGTCAAGGGGAGCTAATATCGCGTTTTTAGAACGATACTAAGCATCCAAAAGGAGAAATTAGGCATTATTGTTATTAGTGTAAAATGGGGAAACAAACTCGTACAAGCTTCATTGAATAGTTATATTCGGTAAAAATAGTGTCCATCGGATGCTCTAAACGCTTGTCGGTTAAATATTTAAGGGCGTTCTTCAAGACGATGAATACGATACTTTCGTACCTCTTATTCGTTCAATTTGCGTTGGGTATCTATGACAATAATCAGTGAAAGAGAGATTTCCCCTAAAAATTAGCTATGTGAAGAGCGTATTTTAAAGCCAGCCGTCGATAAAGCAAAATTATTGTGCAGAGTGAAATAATTGCGAATATTTTGGGAAGCAATGTGATTTTATTACAAACTGCTTAGACACTTTTGATTTACTTCCGCAGATTGATATTCCGATTTGTAAATACCGGGTGGTCCAGATAAAAGTGGACCCAACATAATAATTATATTTAAAAAACTAAGCAATGTTTTTAATTTTCGCGTGCAGTTCTGAGTAGAGGACAATGTGGCACGTAACTATGATAACCATCATCTTGAAATATTGTTTATTTGTTTAGTTATAGGTATGTGAATCAGGGTGTCTGCTTCAGTGCTTCGAGATAAATTATTGGTTGAAATATAAAGATGACATAACTATGTGTATGCCAAACGGTAGCAATGCTAAGTTATGGCGACGCCGCACACAATTTTGAATAAAGTTTTAGTGGCTAGGGATTTCTGGGTCATCAATATCAGGCTAATGTTAAAATCCTGCGAATCTGGAGCCGAGCTTCAACCGGAACGGTCCTAAGGCGTCGCCCCAACCCAGTGCCAACGTCTCTATAAAAAAACACTATCTACCAATCTCTTTGGTAGAGGCTTAAAGATTGGTAAGGAACTACATGGGTTGGAGCGTCTTTCCCCAGTCATGGGGTAAAACGCCCTACTTGCACTCTTCACGAGATTCGACGATTGCACACATTGCACCTTTAATTCGACCTTGATCTCGACCTTGCATTGACCTTGAATTCGACCTTGAAGGTCGACAGTAGAGATGCACTATTTCATTACCGCGTTACCGGCCTGCCGGTAATTTTTCAGTGCCGCTGGTAGTCATGCGGTGTATCACCTGATCGTGCCGGTAAATTGCCGGTAATGATGGATTCAGATTTATGAGACATTGACATATGAGACATTCAGATTATTCAGATTTATGAGACAGATTTATATACATATGCTGGTAAATATGCCGGTAATGTGTCAAGAGTTGTGGTACCTAATTGCCGCTATTCATATTCATTCTCGCGGTGCCGGTGCGGTGCCGGTAATGCTTTTTGAGAAAAAGCTGCATCTTTAGTCGACAGCTATCTCAAAATGGACTTCGCTTTTTCGGAAAAAACACAGTGTCATTAACCGAAGTTCGTAGTATCGTGAAAATTGGAGACCGTCGCTGGAACTGTCTAATATAGGTACAGTCTTACAGTGCGGCACCTGGGGAATAGAACGCGCCCACAGACGTTGTTCACGACGGCATGATATGCTTCCCGCTTCTAAATAATCAGAATGACTCGTTACCATACCGGATACCCTCCCTCATATTACGCCATAGCATGATGCATACCTCAGTTTTCGACTGCAAGCTATGCGGTACAGCATAACTTCAGGCGCTTACTACCAGTGCCATCTAGGGACAATAATATAAGTGCAATAGGCATGAGGATGTTTAAAAGTGTTGTTGCTTCTGTTCTGAAGCGGTGGTTTCTTACGTTTAACAGCTGAATAGTGAATTCTAGGGACCACTTCATAGTACACTGCTATGTAAACCATAACATAAATTGACATCATTTGGCTTTTAGCCCATGGCTAAAGGTAAATGATCCAAAAGCCAAATCAAATGTAAATGCCAAATAAACCTTGAGTCAATGGCTAAAGGTTTTAAACCTTGAACATTTGGCCATTGACTGGGGTCTATCTCAGATGAACACTTTGGCTGGGGGAAGGGCAAAATGTGCCTTCCTAATTACCTATCGATCCTTTCGAAACCTTCCGAAAATGATCGCAGCGAGGCGCACGAAGCGACATTCGAAAGCTCACAATAGCGACATCCTAAAGCGACATTATCACCTTTTTCAAAGTTTGATATATTGAGAGCCCGTTTCTCCTCTATCCTAACAGTCCAGTCCGTCTTGGAAAGTTTGCTCTCAATCGTTTTCGAGCTTGATTTGAAGATTGCTTTTTCTTCGAAAGCCGTACAGAGTAAGGAAAAGTACCGCTTGGAGTTAGGTACGTAAATACGGCAAATGTATGGTGAACGACAATTTCGAAACGTAGATACGGAAAAAACACTTAAAATGAGGATTGCGAACAATTGAGAGCGAACTTTACCAAACGGATTGGACTGCTAGGATAGAAGAAACTGCCTGTATCGCACATCAACTTTTGGTTTTTAGGTGGGAATATCATGTAAGGTCAAGGTCATGTCAAAGGTCAAAATCTGGTATTTTCGAGTAGGGACCGCACGATGAGCAGCTCTGGGCCCAAGCTGGGTCAAAGTACTCCTACGTTATTTTTTTTTAAATTTAACTAGTCCAAATAAGAAAATCCAAATAAGAAGGAAATAAGAAAGCCCGAATCAATTTTGCTTTTGAAATGCATTAGTCATCATTGTCTCTGTATCTGGTCCCAAAAATACAAATGACGGCATGAGGTTATACTTACCGGGCATTCAAAAATCAAAATAATGTTTTAGATTTGGTTTGGGTATTTACCATGCGTGTTCTGTCACATAATGTACTGGTTTAATACCTTAACATTCATGACTTTGTGAGTGAAAGAAGGTAAAGGAATAAAAAGTCATGTTCTGCGGTTTTCGGTCAAAAACAAGGGATTACATAAAACGTCAAGCATTCAGTTTTTAAGATCCGATCGATATTTTGTATATCAGATGACTCAAAATTAGCCGGACTAACAACTATCTCTGACTTTTATATCTTCAAAATTATACAGTTTAAAAAACTTGTTCAACTAATGCAAAGTTTTTTTTCTCGGAAATATCTGAATGTATGCCCATGTGAGAGATACATCTTCAATAAATATGTGAAGAAGGTAAGCAATTTGATGTTGATGTCATCTCCCAATGTCATCTCCCAGGCTAATGTCATCTCCCACCGTGCTGGGATTATGCCATCTCCCACCGTGCTGGGATGATGCCATCTCCCACCGTGCTGGGATGATGTCATCTCCCAACTTGCTGGATGTTTACCAGCGACTTTATTAGCGACGAGCATCGATTTCTTCCAAAATGACATAAATGGCCAATTAGACCACGGGGATGACGAATATGCCGTTTTTTATATAGCACTTGACCTAGGTCAAAATCAAGGTCAAAGGACGGCGAACCGCAAAAGTGTTACAAGATATTGTCCGACCTGGGACATTTTGGTACCAAAATGTAGCCGGGTAAAAGTTAGCCCGCACATCGAAAACCATATTCGTCAAGGTCAAACTTTAGGCAGATCGAAAAGCATATTCGTCAAGGTCAAACTTCAAGGTTAAATTGAAGATCAAACGACGGGGAACCGCAAAAGTGTCCCAAGATATTGTCCGATTTTGGAAATTTTGGCACCGAAAAATAGCCAGTAGAAAGTTGTAGCCGTACATCGAAATCTATTTTCGTCAAGGCCAAACTTCAAGGTCAAATTTAAGGTCAAACGACAGGAAAACGCCAAAAGCGACCCAAGATATTGTCCGATCTGGGAAATTTTGGCACTACAATGTAGCCAGGTAAAACGTCTAGCGGCACATTGAAAACCGTATACGTCAAGGTCAAACTTTATGGTCAACTTCAAGGTCAAACGACCTGGAACATTTCGGAAGAAACCATTTCAGAAGAAATCGATGCTCGTCGCTAAAAAAAATCGCCGTCGACGTCACCAACTATGACACTCTTAAGGCACCCTTTTTTTAGAAGAAAAGGCGTTCGCAAGCTCATCAAAAAGTAATTGGAAATCAGACATTCTTTACTTAGGCCAATATTGAGGTCACCAGAGTTCCTCACAGTAACATTTTCTAGAATTAGGCTTCTTTCAGGAATTCCATATTTTCTCGTGAAATGCGCCAGCTTGGAAGAAATCTAAAGAAGCATTAGAAATTCCTTGAAACGCTCTTTCTCTAGTGGCATATCAGATATGACCTCAGGTTAAGAGGTAAGGCTTCAGGGGTCATCAAATCCAAAGTTATCGCTTTCGACAAAAATAGTTTTTCGTGAATTCTTTATTTATTTATTAATTTATTTGTTAATTAGCTTCGGAAGAACTACAGGCCACAGATCCTAACGGCTTTAGTCATACGATACACACAGGAACGCACGCTCATACATTCACGCACTCATGCATCTTCTTACCTAAAAAAGTTTACCTTTTGACCTACGCGCATTTCCAGGACAAATCACCAAGGCTAGGGTGGAATTGTATACCATACTTGATAAATTTAACTGTAACTTTGAGTTCCAGGTTAACCTGGGCGCTGATTTCCGATTTGAAATTTGTTTTGTCGTCAGATTACGGGATCACGAGATACAGCTGCGCGCAAATTCTGGTCAAGGTCAAACATCGAATTACGTTTGTCATTTTATTTCAAAGATGAAAATAAATATAGGGGCAAAGCTATACATCATTAGCGAGCGCAAGTGTCAAAGAACATGATGGAATAATACTTGTCCTATCGAATATACTTGCGGTATTACTTACAAATCGAATATATCTGAATGATAATAATACAATCAATAAAGAAGCAGAAAATGGCATGAATCGCATCGCATTTTATGAACATTCAACACAACGAATTTCGCACTACCTGTAAAACTGTGCATCTGCCATCGTCCATGTAAGCACTTAATTATTTCCGACCAGTATCGAAATGATCTCAGCCATTTTCAATTTTCCCAATTTGAAAGCCAGAGAGCAGCCTCAACGCTAAAATGATGGCCTTCGTTTAAACAAAAACAAAACTTGCCCGACTCGTTTTTGCGCTATCTCAGAAAAACCGGAGGGGGTGTTCAAACACCTTCCGCAGGCCGTGTTAATGAAGTGGCGTGAATGGCTTATTAGGTGTACACTGTACAGTTATACACTTATGAAACAGCATTTGCAATGTTCGACAGTTGAGACATACAAATGAAGCACCTCCAATTTTCTGCTTGCATGTGATAGTCTAAAAATTGTCCATTATAATAAGATGTACAAGCGTTAGAATATAATTGAACGTACATGTGCTACTACACAGGGGCGTCGCCACGAAATTTTGAGTGCGGGGGCCAGCCAGGCAAGTGGGGGAGCCAGCGAGGGGTCTGGGGGGGGGGGCGGCGCCATGGGGCTAATGTTAAAATCCTTCGAAACCTGGGGAGGGGGCGGAGAGGGTACTGAGCGAACCTGGGGGGGAGGGCGGTCCCCCAGGCCCCCCGTGGCGACGCCCCTGCTACTACATACCCAAACATTCAGTTAGATCAATATCTCCTGTAACGAACCAGTTTTATGCGGTTAAATACGAAGTGACTTAGAATACAAAATGTAAGTCGTCATACATTAAAGGCACCCTAACAAGTATCCGTACAACTGTTGAGACTTGAGAGTTTATAGCGAGAGATTATGACGATTAGATGAGTGAAACTAATTAGATATGAGAGGTCTGATAGTCAGACTGATATTGTCTGATACCACCAGTGAGATAGCAGGACTCACATGAACTGTGGACACCCCACTAGTGCCGATTTTCACTAGCACCGTGACATCTATACCTACCGAATCATAACATGTACATGCCGATCTTATCGGATACATTAGCTCCAGCTAAGGATACCTGATGCCATCGACTAATTTAACACTTATCGCGCTGTCTCTACGCGAGCTTTTTTCAATTGCCTCGGACCAGTCCGTTTCTTAACTGGAGTCTTTCGCCACCGTCAATAGCAGCCATGCCGCCGCTGCTGTCCGTGCATAGCTTTCCGGACGTTTTCCTACCGTCGGCGCGGGCAAAAACTGGACGTTTGCGCGTGGCATTTCACCCGTGTTACCGGCGCCGGACGGTTGAAAGTGGACCGTAGCTCGTCGATGCGACCCGTCAACTATATAACGAATCCAGGCCACGGAGTGGGCAGCAGTTGTAGCCACAGTGCCAGGACATGCAGGCCGCGTACAAGGTGAGGCCACAGCCGGGCAGGCGACCCATCCAAACTTCAGTCGCCCTCTGCAGTCCACGGGATTGTGGGACGAGTGGGACCGAAGCTTTGAGGAGCATTTTACTGAAGGAGCCGAGTGTATCTCAGTTTTTTTTTACTTTATCTACTTGATAAATGTGTGACCCATATTCGACAGTTCTGAGTTTTGCATGATAAATTGTACTTTGAGCCTCAAAATATTAACGCTGATCTTGGAGCTCAAAGTTAATAAAAGTCTGTCCATGTACTGGCATACTCATGCATGGTCTATTTGATCGTTCAGTCAGCTCTGGATATTTAACCTTTTAGTTTCTGTACTGTGTTCTTCATATTAATATTTCTCCGTCTAAACAAAAATGTTTACATGCGTATTTAGAGGAAAATGTGCCCTTAAATTATGTGAACGGGCTTCTGCGTGACAATTCGTTGTCATGCCACTTCTGGGGCAATATCTTCTCCTGATGAATAAGTAGATGATTTGACGATTACCCATGCTGCATTGATGTAACTTCTCTTGAATTCATTGCACTGGTCGGCAGCCAGAGAAGTCATAAATACTGTGTTAGTCGACGCCATGTGTTAGCGTGTGTTTGCACCTACTTTGGTACTCGATGATTTCAAATTCCATTTACTTTATTTCAATGGCAGGGGTGGAGTATTAGGGGTTGTGGGTGCACGAGCACCCCATGAGCACAAAAGTGCACCCCTCAATCCCAAAAGCACCCCCTAAAATTTAAGGGAAACTTTCATAAAATATTATTTAAACCTATTTCCTACGAACATACGGTGTGATAAGTTCGCATTGGCTCGGGATCTGGCCAAATCGATGAATTAAAAAATGAACTCTCTGCACCTTAAGCTGAACCGCCTTCGGTGGAAAAGCACCCTCTGGCATTTGGACAATTATTCACCGATGCATCAACGGATATTAGCAGCTCCAAACTCATTAGTAGGTATCGGTTGCGGCCGTACCTTTGCATAGCGAGTTTAATGCACGAATACTGACCGTTTAAATAGTTGAAACGTTTAAATGGCGGCACTTATTTGGAAGGACTCACATTAAGCTGCTTGTACATCTGTGATTGGCTTTTACAGCGATGCTTTTTACCGCTTCCCTATCCTGACGATTACGATTTATTTGTTGAATATCAAAGTACCCTGCTTTTATCATGTCAATGAAAATGCATTGTTATATCCTATTACAATTTAACGCAACTTGTTTATTGCATCTAATTTTGTTATGTAAAAAAGCTTGCAACATGGGACAAATTTTTCATACATATGAAGCAATGGTTCTGCATGAAAAAAAACATTTACTCATCATCATCGCCGGACATTTTTATTAGTATCATAATTCCACATTAAAGAAGCCATGTTCATCGTATCTTATGGGTATCCTAAAATCCGTACAAGTGAGCGTGAGGACTTATTTTGCATGCGACCCGACCTGACCAAACCGACCGTTAACCTGTTCAGAAGCTTATTAATACTGAACCAGCAACCGAACATGGTCTGGCTTTACCATTGGGTGTCAAGTTGAATTCCTGGGATATATCTAAAAAAATTGCTTGGCCGATTAAATCCAAATTTGGCCTGCTGCTCCTGACTGACGACCTGGCGATACTCTGTGCATGATTAACTGAAATTTACATAGTATGTGATGTGCATACATGAAGGTCCCTAACTTATATCTCCAAAATTGTCTGACTTATTGAACTTAAATTTTGCATGCTGATGCAGATTAGGAAATGCCTATTTGACTGCGTTGCGTGTGTAAGGTCATACGACAATATGCAAGTGCACACGTGCGCCACCGCATTTTATAATTGGAAAACTACTGGGCATATCGAGATGAAAATTTGCACTAATGCTAAGAAAAAGCTGTTGGGAGTTTCGCACTTGGTGTAACTTTTGGCACTATCTATGTGCATTGTACATACATGATACATTTCAGTCAGCTCTGTGCGCACACTATTTTCTAACTCTGAAACTAGTTTGCCGGATTCAGTCGAACGTTCCATGGATGTTCCAGTCATCATGGGTCGTCAGTCAGTAACGCGGAGTTCACATGGAGAGTGACCGATGCCAAAAGGCATCTGCCATCCGTTGTTTTGCCGGACGGCATTTCGACGAATCGAGGTTGAGTTTGATAAATTAAAATCCAAATGCAAATGCAAATCGGTAAATCGGGTTCAACTTAGATCCATCGGACTGGCATCCGTTAAAATGCCGGGTGACAGATGCCTTTTGGCGTCCGTCACCTCTGTGTGAACCCCGCATAAGTCAATGCGCAGGCGAAGGTCATGAACCCGTAACGGTTCATACTTTAAACTAAAACCGTTTCAATTAGAATTTATAAAATTAGCC
Source organism: Balanus nubilus (assembly GCA_031763405.1). NCBI lineage: Eukaryota > Metazoa > Arthropoda > Thecostraca > Balanomorpha > Balanidae > Balanus > Balanus nubilus. The sequence continues at coordinate 11,846 of JARFNZ010123855.1, forward strand.
GTAACCTCATATCTTAATTCGAAAATAATTAAAGCAGAATAACAAAGTGAATTATATTTCGGCACTGGGCCTTCTTCAGATTCGGAACAAGTTTAAAAGACCGTTGGGTAAGTTTA
>JARFNZ010123876.1:0-20358 GCA_031763405.1 Balanus nubilus
CACACTTTTCCTGACGTTCCTACGCCTATGAACGACAGCGCGGGATTACACGCCCAACACCAAGCTGCAATGAGTGTGCTGAATCCTCGTTGTCAATCCGTGCACCCCACTGGCCCTATCGCCGGAAATGGCACTGCGGTCTGTCATGATACCATCATAATCAGGGTTTCGGACCGTCACGGCTCATTACAGCTCAACATGCGACGGTGTAACCTGCAGCCCCGCCGGCGGGCGGCGGGCGGCGGGCGCCGCCCATCCCATCAGAGAAATATATCATCGGGTATGCCAGTAACGAAAAAAACGCCCATTTGTTTTGGACGCGATGGATTTCTTTATCAATATTTTTCTTAAATACGTTGAGAGTTATGCTTTGTTGCAACGATTTGCATTTTCATATATTAAATATCTTTTTAGCAATATTTATTGCAGCAGATGCACTAACACCTAGTCGTCCTGGTATAACTTTCGGCATATTTAGTAGGATAATGCAGCGGCCAAGGGGAAAGCAACTGAAAATCCGGGGCCGGATTAAGTCGTTTCGACATTGGTTGACGCCCTATACTTTTTGGCCACGTTGCGATTAGAATATCGAGAGAAAAAATGGTGGAGAAAAACTTAAAGCCAAGGCTTCAAGTAATATAGGACATCAGTCAGTTGTGCCCATGGTTACGAACCAACGTCGCCCGAAAATGTTCAATTTTACATGGAAGCCCTATGGCCTTATAGGTTTTAAAGTTCCCAATTGCTGCCAACTGTTACTGGTTGAGCAAGGCCCCGCCGTCGACTACCGGTCCAGGGTCGGGCAGACCAGGCCGCCGACGGTCACACGTCACGACAAACACACCGTCACACGTCACCACCAGCGCCGTGACGGTCCAGTCAGCACACGGCCATACCACTGTATGGCACGTTGTATTTGCCGTGATGCTGAAATACTTAAATAATAAAGTTTTTTTCTCATTGCCTGGTCGGAGATTAATGCTTGAAGACTTGTTAAATCATAGGCGTAGCGAGGGGGAAGGGGGCCCTGCCCCGCCCCCTGTAGGCCAACGGGCCCCTCTTGCCTGTGACCTTAAGAGGACCCTGTCAATCTGCTGCGAGCCTCAGCCGGCATTTAGAGGCCCCTGCCGACTTACAGAGGGGGCAGGGAAAGTGGATCCTGGATCCGTTAGGGAAAGTGGGGTAAAACGGACTAGCTAAGGAATGACGTCCCATATTTCTTTAATGGCATCCGGAATCTACTAACTAATGTGCCAAAAGAGTAGCTTCGTGTTTCAGCTCTGATTTTCATTTGGGTGAGTTTTATCTAGGGCTAAAGATATATCAAAGACATATCGGAGTAATTCGATACCGGAGAAACCGAAATACGTTTTCGGGCTTTAACAAATTGCGGGGCAAAGTGGACCACTGCTTATTCTTTTCGCCCCATTTGGTCAACACAATGCTAATGCACCACGGTGTTCTACCCAATTTGGCCCCCTCCTGGTTACACCACCGTGTTAAATTACAAACGACATGCAACAAGTATTAAGATCACCCTGAATAAAAAATAGCCCTGCAGTGCCCTCTGCGGCTTTCAAGAGGCCTGTCGGTGTGTCTTCAAGCAGCCTTCCTTGGTCTGAACTGGTGCCTGTCGGACGAGCCAAACATTGGCCGGGCGAGACCAGGCCAAGGTCCGCTGCCGGCGAGGTTTGAGGGACTGAGACCTGCAACTAACTATAATCATCGAACACTGTCAGACCACCAGCAGGGTGCTGAAAATAGGTGCCACGATTCGCCCCCAAGGATGATACAGGTTTAAATTGCTTCATGTTGATGTTATGACCGATCTGAAGCATGACTTATTAGCACGGCATTGTGGAACGTTCGATTATTTTGGACGTTTCCTTTCCATTTTTATGATACCAGCAAATTTTGTTCAGCGCGCCACGCCAAGCTAAGATTCCTAAATTGTTACATATCAACGTTGCATGTATTGCCAGATAACTAAATCCTATCAGTGAGATTCACAGGAGTCCATCCGGCAACACCGCGCAAAGTAGCGTGATTCTGGATTCGTCGCTGGACTTGGAATACTACGCTCTCTTGTTCTGAAACCAGTTTCCGGTAGTCGCTCCCATATCTTCCCCCAACCCTCACGGTCCGCGGCCTAGTCTCGTCGCCCATCAGCAGACGGGACGTCGTTTATGGGGTGGAACCAAACTCTGATCAGTACCACCGACCAATAGAAGAGACCATTGGACCTCCGCTCGGCCCTCCCTCCCCCCACCCCCCTCCCCCTCACCCCCATGGTTCGCTCCATTGCGTGTCCGTCTGATGACCGAAGACCGACCGATGACTGGCCAATGACCGGCCAGTGGCCGGCCAATGACCGACCAGTGACCGGCCAATGACCGACCAATGACCGCCCGATGACCGCCCGATGACCGACAGATGACCGACAGATGACCGACCAGTGACCAGACAATGACCGACCGGTGACCGGCCAATGACCGGCCAATGACCCGGCCAATGACCGACCGGTGACCGGCCAATGACCGACCAGTGACCCGGCCAATGGCCGACCGGTGACCGGCCAATGACCGACCGAAGACCGACAGATGACCGACCGAAGACCGACTCTGCAGAGCCGGCCGGCGGTCCCTGTTGCCGCTCCAGCCCGCTCTGACCGGCCGCGGCCCGGAAGGAGCCGCCGAGTGGGAACTCTGATGAGCCGCAGACGGAAGGGACCAGTCACAAACGGACCGACGGACGAGCAGTCACAAACGGACCGACGGCCGAGGTCACGTTCCGGCAACAGCGCCGGAGATGATACAGCGATTCAATAGTGATGAGATTGCTGAGTGCGTTGGCGAGAGTGCAGCTAAAGGTCACTGATTCAGCGCTCGGATCCAGTAAATATTTAACGCCTCACTCGCTTTCGAGATAATGAGAGTCATCGGAGGGGATTGAGCTAACGCAGCGCGGAGTGATTCTTTCATAGCTGAGAGGTGAACATGAGTTTTGGATGTGTTGATGCATATCGTAAGCATGTACCTTGGTCTTGGGGCGGTGGTTCGTCATACGATGTCAAAATAACCACAGATATTCAGATTAACGAGCGAGCCTTGTCACCGTTCAATAGTTCGGAGTCACTTGGTCTGCATTTGCCTTCATTTTAGTTTCATCTTCGATCGTTCTGACTTCGGAGGCCATTCGTTGCTCGTTCATGTTCCTTTCGCCCAAGGATTTCACGCTCCCCACGTGCAGTGTCGTCATATCTCTCAATATCCCAGTATTTCCTATTAACAATTTACACCTAGTCCATCCCGGCTAACCCGGTATTCCCCTCGCAATTCTGCATCGCTGCGGCATTCCTGTCACCCAGCCGCCATCTTCTCTGACCCCTGTCGCTCCCTGCTCCTCCCTGCTCTCACGACCGGCCGTCCTCCTGTCCCGTCCCACAGCCAGCGCGAGGACAGGCGAGGACACAAGGGGGCGGGGCAGTGGGGCGGGGCTGCGGGGCTCGCTTACCGGCGATGACCGACGGCCGTTTAGCGGCACGCTATCAGCTCATTAGCGCCGCTCCAGCTGGCCACGTCAGTCGGCGGGCTGCATTGATCAGTCGTCACCGCGTCCGCCCCGCCAGTCCTCGGGGCCGCGCCCCCCCCCCCGCCCCGCCCCCTCCCCCGCCCCCGCCCTCTCCCCCGTCCCCGGCCCCGCCCCCGCCCCCGCCCCTGCCAGTCCTCTGCCCCGCCCCCTCCCCGCCCACTCCCCAGTCCTCTGCCCCGCCGGCTTGTAGTTGGAGTCTATCAAAGGACGGTTATAGAGCCCGTCGCCCTCCCCTGCTGCCGCCGCCGCAAGGCGCGAGCTCTGCCGCCGCTGAGAGGGCCTGCCGACGGACTGGGTCATTCAGCGCCGCCGTCATTGCGTGTTTACAGTTGGAGCGCCGCTGAACACTCCACTCATGACGGAACTGAAAGAATGACGGCGAGAGATGGTGTTGATATTGTGGCAGGGGCGAGGCAGCTGATGGGGGGGTCGCCCTGCTATCGTCGGGCAGCTGCAGATCGGCGGAAATATTGTACGCCGCGCGTGTCGCCACACAAAAGGGACGGCACTCGCTGGCAGCAATCGGTTCAGTCCCCGAGGGACACTTCAGCGAAATACGCACCCAGGGGTGTTCGTGTTGGCGACGTTACAGTGATTATTCCGTCCGCCACCGCCGCCCCCGCCGCGCCGCTGGGGGCCGGTTGTGCCTGGCAGTGCCGCCCCCGCTGGGGCACAGTCGACCGAAGCCAAACAGTTGATCACGTTAGGATGTGACAGACCGCCGAGAATCCAGCGATTTGACGAGCGGCGTCAGTTTGCAGCGGACCGAGACGGACCCGCACGTGGCGTATGTAATGCAAGGTCAGAGTGCATTGGGCAGTGGGGCTGCGTGGTGCCCCGGGCTGAACGGGCCGAGCGGTGACCTTTTCCTTCCGCCGCGGAGTCCGGCCACGACAGGCTGCCACAACTGACATTGACAGATGCGTTCATTTTATCGCCATCGAATTTCGCGCAAAACAGCACGCCTTCTGGCGGCATCAATTCATTTATACAAGGCGGTCTGAGCTGGCCAATCTTTTCTCGCAGGGATTTCTATAAAGCCCAACGCTGGGGGTGGTGCCTGAATAGTTGGATCACGCCACCATTCAAAGCGAAAGTTGAACTCGGCTGATGCGTTATCAGTAGAGGCCGCCCCTCAGGCTGAGGCGATGCTGTTCCGCCAAACACCGGCGTTCGGCGGGCGGGCAGAATCCAAACACGAAAATCGGGCCCCATAGACCATATAAACACGGTGCGGTTCGGCGATGGTAATATCTGCGCAATTTTCCGTAACGGCTGTCGATGCGCCGCCCGCAAATGGTTCTCGCTGACACCAATGTTTCGTCAGGATAATGATCACGTTGCCCGCGCAGTGCGTGATCCGCGGTAATTCCCAATCATCCTGGAAAATCGGTGCTCATTACCCCCGATCGAACGAGCTCTTATTTGTATGTCACGTTAGTGTACCTACAACACACCCAACAACTCGCAGTCCCGGTTCCCAGAAATAACAAAATTACTTCTCTCTATTAAACACGCCGTCGGGTCCATCAAGAAGTAAAAACGGCTGTCTGTTCGGGCGCCTCTCTCGTTGCGCTCGCTAGCCCGAGTTGCAGCTTCTCGCCAATCAATGATGGGCGAGCCCAGGGAACTCCGGTCACGAACGCAGCCTGGCCGGCGCCGCCTACGCTTGTTTCGCACGCAGAACACGCCAAACAATTTCGCGGCCGAGGCGTGGTCCAGAACCATCGGCGGTATCCGCCCGATGAGGAAAAGGCACCGCAGCGAATGGAGAGAAACAAATGAAGACCAACGATACGAAGGTCTTCCGCTGCAGATACACAACGAAATAGACACCACTGAAACACTGGGAAATATTGTTGATATTTCAAGAAAGCAGGTGATGTGGTGAAATGTGGATAATTATGGATGTACCTATTAAGTATGTATTAACATGCAATTATATAATTATTGTGTTCAAAAAATTCACAGGCATTGTGTGTCAACTTATGTAATTTGATACAACACAATTAATACGCGAAGTTATTGGTTCTCAGGCCATGTAAGAACAAAGTTCGGTCTGTCAATGGTCGATTTGTTTGGCAGCATTCACCAAAGCTATCGGCCTTGTACTTCATGAATAAGGTGCAACATTTGCATTCCACTACACCACAAGCGAAGCATTCACCGTTCCACGAGTGGAAAGGCGGTGATTCAACTCCATTGCGCATTGTATGACAGACACAGTAGACAGCAGACGGTGTCATTGGGGACATTTCCTTAAGGTGCAGCATAAATCTCCAAAGCTGTGTCCAACTACTTATATCCTTGTCGCCGTAAAACAACACCATTCATGAAATGAAGAGAGCAATACATTTGATATTACGTAAAAGACGAAAAATGGCAAAAATGCAGACAGATCGACAGACAGACAGACGGACAGACAGACAAAAGGACAAACAGACAGACAGACAGACAGACAGACAGACAGACAGACAGACAGACAGACAGACAGGCCCGTTTAACTGTCAATCAACGGCGGAGATAGCGCAGAAAAAGACCGCCAGTCCGCTGCCTCGATTACCACCAGTCCAGCAAATGATCGCGTTTTTGCCGCGGTGACACCGGCAGCGACGTCCCGGCCACCTCCCGTCGTCCATCCCGGCCGCCCCCTCCTTCCACCCCGGCCGCCCCCGCCTTCCACCCCGGCCGCCGCCCGTCGTCCACCCCGGCCTCCTCACGTCGTCCACCCCGGCCGCCTCCCGTCGTCCACCCCGGCCGCCTCACACCGTCCAACCCGGCCGCCCCCCTAATTGAGAGGCTTTTAGGTGCGGCGGCGCGCGAGGTGGCATCCGGCGCGCGCGAGAGGCGGTGAGAGGCGCGCGGGAGAGGCGCGCGAGAGGCGTGCGGGAGAGGAGCCGCCTGGCGGCGGGAGGCGGGATGGGTGCAGTTGAGCCGGGCTGATGTCACTGTACACACCTTATCCAGGGTCTGTAAACAGACCTAAACAGAGTGGCGGTCAGTGCAGGCACCGGCCGGCGGCGGCCCACGGTCGGTCCGCTGAGACCGTCTGACCTTCCCCGCGGTCAGCCGACCGGAACGCCACGGGAGACGGGAGACGGGAGACGGGAGACGGGAGACGGGAGACGGGAGACGGGAGACGGGAGACGGGAGACGGGAGGTGGGACTTTCACAACGCCGCAAATACTAAAATAAATATAATTTTGTAATGTGATAATCATGGGCCCTTCACGAAATGGGAACCCGTACGTGTACGAGAACTAGGTGGATACGGGTGGATATGGGAAAATATTGGGGAAAATAACGGGGCGGAACGGATTACGTAGCAAAAATATTGAACCTGTCGCGAAACAGAAAATAATAAAAATGTGATCAGAAGAAAAAACATGAAAACGATGCATCATGTATACATTCAAGCAGTTGAAACATACATTTAGTAAAAAAAATAAAAAAAAAGATAATGAAAGTGTAAATAAAGCCTTAGTCTCGTAATTTCTTAAAATGTTAAGTAAATGTTGTATGTTAAGTCCATTGTAAAGTTCGACGTTAAGTTCGTTGCCCTAAACCCTAAAACATTTAAGATTAAAAAATACATTTAGTAAAATCTCTATTTTGTAAAACCAAATTTTGTATTAAATAATATTGTGCCGCCTGCTGTTCACGGGAACCGAAGACGCGCGGCCACACTGATTTAATGTTATTCTCTAGATAGATATAAGTGGCGTGTTTTCCATCACAAAATCAACGGCTGTCAGCATAAGCACATCGAGTTAGCTCGTCAACAGTTTCGTGAATGAAAGCATTCTGCCCGCTGGGACTGAGCCAGAACTCCCAATGGTTTCATGGAGGAAACAACTCTGGTTCAACTCCGGTAAACATATTCCGCACCATGAATCCACATTCCGCAATCATCGGATCGGTAGGTCTACAGTACAGCACCAGAAAAAGTGTGGCATCTAATTACATATTCATACCACGAAAATAATTATCAGGCGGCATCGGAAGTAGAAGGCTACGTTCATCTTAATTACTCTAAATAAACTACTAGCTTATATACATTGACGTCAGTAGCTTGGCAAGAAAGTGGCCGTCAAACCGGCTTTGCGTCATAAAAGCAAAAGCAAGCAGCGGATGATGTGAGCCTGAAGGCAAACGCTGAGGCCATTGGGATAGCTTGAATGGACATCAAATCCAGCGTACAATAACCAACGAAGATAAAACTGTTGTTTATTTACCACACATTGTATTCGTTTGGCTTGTTACAACAGGTATACATCCGCCAACTCTCGGCCTCAGTTGTCCACCATCTGCCACCGAGCATCTCCTTCAGCGCGCAGTCTCCGCCGCGGCCGTCAGACCAGCTCATTTCCGATGCAGATGCGTTAATCACGTCGCATCGTATCTGCATTATCCATCAACCACACCGCCCAGGAGGCGGCGTTTCAAACGCGACGCAGTGGTGGCATCAAACAATCGAGATCAGCGGCGGAAAAACAGCGGAGGCGAGATGATGGAAGGTGGCGAGATCAGAGCGACAGAGACCGGTGGGACAGCGCTATCGAGTGGACAGGGTATCACACATCGAAGCCGGGGGACAGTGCTCCGCAAGGACGTGGGAGCGTCACGAAAAGTGAGGGGGCCAGTGAAAATTTGATCTCGTCTTGAGAGAAACCCGATACCCACAGTCGGGATTTCTTTGAAGTTTTGAGCTCTTTCCGTCTTGGCGAATGTGTAATGATGTTAAATTGTATTAAGTAAATAAAAGGGAGGATTTTAGGGTGGAATTTGTTCGAAGTGAGGGGGTCATGCCCCCCCCCCCCCCCCATCCTCTGTGTTCCAGTAAGGACAAAACGTGCGGGCACTGCAGCAGAGCGGAGGTTCCAAAGAGGCAAGTACCAGGTGGGATAGTGTTTGGACGTATGGACAGTTTGTGCCGCCGGCCACACAGTGGAATACGAGCTCCATAGAGGCGTGCTAATTACGAGTAGATCAGCTGAGCCGTCAAGTGAATAATAGTGTGACGGTTTCGCACTATCGCTGCAAACTGCAAACGGCGCAGTTCAGAAACGACAGCAAAGCGCAGGGGAGTGGGTGGAGGGGAGGGGAGGGAGGGAGGGAGGGAGGGAAGAGAGATGACAACTGGAGGAGAAGGAGAAAGGGGAGTGTACCTGAAAACACGGTCTGCTGCAAAAAGAGACATGGAGAGGCATTTGATTGTTTGGATACAGCAGTGAAAGCTAGGTAAAAACAAAGTACGTAAACAATACGCCAGGTTCGTGAGCAAAACTGAGAACTGCAAACAAAGGTGGTGATTATAATGTTTTTTTTTATAGCATTTAAGAAAACATCGGATAGTTCAGCAAACAATATCCTACTCCTTGAATTGACGCACATCCTAAAACCAATCGTCAATCTTCGACGATTGATGAATAAGCTCAAAGACAATAAACGACGGACAATGACGCGGAAATTCGGTTTGTGTGTGCGCGTCACGCCATGACATCATAACAGCGGATGTTTTAATAATTCACACCGGCGGCGCTCCTTGACAACCACTGTAGAGAAAGTAGCGTCTGGCGAAGCTCCGTGGACGCTGGACGGACGGTGAGGAGCTGTACGGTGTCGCCGTGTCGCGTCTGTGAGGTCCCTGACTTGGTTGGCCCGGTGGGAGGGGTCGAGGCCCGATCGGGGCCGGGGACGGTGGTGGGCAGGCTGCAGGCAGGCCCATTCAGGCGATGGTCTGTGTCAGCGGACCAGCAGGTGGGCCCGGTCGCCGCCAGTGCAGCTGTTCCCTTCTGTTCGTCCACGACGGACCACAAGCCGAGCCAGCAGACGCCAAGAGAAGCTAAGAGACGCCAGCAGACGCTAACGGGAGCCAAGAGAGACGGCTGGTGCGCCGCTCCTCTCCGACTGCACGGCCAGACGGCGAGACGGACAGACACACAGACACACAAACGCTCAGACAGACAGATAAATGAGGATGGATTCAGATGGGCTGATGGACAGGCAGCGGGACAACCAGGCATACACCACAGACAGGCAGTCAGACAGACAGACAGACAGACAGACAGACAGACAGGCATAGTCCAACGCCAGGATAGTTATAGAGAGTTAACTGCACGGCGTACGAACATACAACCGACCCCGAGGGTGGCTACGGCAGTCTCAACACTGCGGACGGAAGACTGCAGGGAGACGGAAGTCGATAGAACTTGGCCGTCTCCCACATCGCCTGCCAGTACCAGCTACAAGGCACGCCACATGTTCTGACAGACAACAGCTGATAAAGCAGCACCGTGAGTGCCATATGTATCGTTCGCTCAGTACCCTGGCGCCCCACAGCTGAAAGGGTTTTCTCATTTGCAAAAAAAAATAACACTACAGCTGCCACAGCTGAGCCTTTTTTGCAAGGTCAGACAGCATATAAGACGTATCGGCAACGCCCATAAGTCAACCTAGGCACACATCCCATCCCATCCCACCCATAGAAACAGCTCAAAATATAAAAAGACTGGAAGGCAAATAAGTGTTGGTGTGTTTCTGCACCGGCGGCTTGCGTGGTTGGAGCGGCGGGACCGGGTGGCAAATTGAGCCCATTTCAGCCGTCTCGACTGACCATTTGTCCTGGTGCCCGGCGGTGAGCCACTGACGATTTCGCCTCGCGCGAGCTACGATAAAAGCCGGGGCGGCAGCGGGAACAAAGCGGTCCGTGGTCCTCCGACCCCGCCAGAGCGCCCGGCGGCCAGCCCCGGTCGAAACTTCGCTGACGCCAGCTCCCTAGAGCATCGACCGTTAAACTTAAAGGGGGCTGGGATCACCGAATCGCCGACACGCGCGAAAATTCTGTCAAACGATGCCAGATGGGAACAAATTTCCTCACACCCCGCACCAGACGCGAGAAAATCGCTCCGGAACGACGCCAGAGGAGCCGAGCTGATCGCCTTTCGATATAAATGAATGGGGCTCCTCGGGACCTCGAGGTTCGCCGTTGGCAAGAGTCGCGCTGCGGAGTCACCCGCCTTCACCCCCTCCCCCTCCCCCTCCCCATCCCGTGCGCTGTCACCGTACATGACGGACGACATCAGTCTTCATGTGACGTGTGACGTCATTGACAGTTCCCAGCTGGAGTCCTTCATTTTGAATGGCAGCTTTTTCCCTCACACAGCAATGCATGGGGACTGCGTTGAACGTTACACCGTTATCCCACGTATCTTTGCATGGATGATGGCCATCGATGCTGGCAGCCAGCACGGGTTGCATCATTGGTAATGGGAAAAACGGCCGCCAATCCAAACAACGTCACCAACGTCTCTGTGATCCCCGGCTCCGTTGCCATGCTCTATCCGCCGACTGTCCGGTGCCATTACCACCACTAGATTAGAGCAAACGAAGCGGCACAGCTGCGGAATCTAGTTTGGGAGGGATTTTTCGCAAGAAATGCTATCAAGCTAATCAATTGGGACGAGCAACGAGGAGCCGCCAGAAGCCCGACTCTGGAAAATTGCGGATTAGTGATGTCAACTTTTCGGGCGTGAACATTTTCCGGTAGAAGGTTCGTGGTAAGCCGATGAATCTGATGTTCAGACTTCCTTTAGCTGTTATATTTCCTCCTAGAACATACCTCAGCAGCGCGTGGCATTGTGGAGTGATGCAATCGATTAGGTCTGGCAGGCGGATATAGTTGTTAACAGTGCATTTTTGAGTAACTTGCTCATTAAGTGCTTCAATAAAATGTAATGTAATGTATTTTTACTGTAGTGATGGCTAGAGAGTGTCGCAACTGTCATAGGTTCCTACCTACCTACAGGTTTTTAAAACGGTTCACTCAAGAATATTTATAAAAAGCAGCACATATACTTACTTATCGCCAATTTGTAGATAAGTCGCAACAAACATGTGTCATCAGCTGGACTGTTAATCTCTCGTGATAGACACGACACCGAAAAACAGCCGAAAAGGGGATATATGACGGTAATTGATTAAATTTGCAGATCTGCACTGCGCCAGACAGACGATTCAGGGACGATGTTCGTTGTTAACACGCGTCACCCCACCCTTCGTGTTCTATAAGTCGTTTCCTGAACCGCAGAGCACACGATCTTGACACAATATATGACGCAGAGGATTTCAGATTGAAAAAGGCGGGGGAAAGCGGGGCAAAACGGACATCTTAACAGCTTTTGGCCTAAAGAGTGTTTAATGGATAAACTGGATAACTGGATTAAAGGGTAAACTGGATAATTTTGAAGTCTGTTCAATTCTCCATCTCTGGTAGCAACGATAGCACGGTGATTTTCTATGGAATAATGACGTTAAGAAATATCAGGCAATACTTTTTGCCCATTTTCCCCATATGTTGGGAAAAACAAACCACCATATGGGACTGAACAGCGTGTGACTCACTAGTTCTTGACGCTTACTGGACAAGTTTCATGAACAAAGACATAGATACAATAACCTCTTTCTATTATGTCGATGCTCACCAACCTACGCATGCGCCGACCATGAAACGGTCGCCAGTTGACTTTTGTGTTTTTCTTGTTCTTTGAATAAATGTACTTTGAAAACCTGCAAAGTAATAGTAAAAAATATCCTAGTCTTTTCCTTGCGTATGATTTGAAAATGACTTTCAACGGGAGGAAAAGAGCACCTCATTTAGTTGCACTTCCGGTGGGCCTAAAATTTCACTCTGCAATTTGAGGTTTGTCCAGCGGTAACGTGCAGCAGAGGCGGGAGGTGACCAGTTTACCCGGGTGCCTCATTTTGCCTCGCTCTCTCCTACTCATCTAACAACTAAAAAAAACAGAAAACGCGTTTTCAAAAAATAATTAAACTTCACTTTTGGTTTAACGTTTATGTAGTTTGATCCAAACAAAACCGACAGTATTGGTAATATTTTAGTTAATCTTCCAAATCTTATGTATTTCAAGTGAAAGTAAAACACGACGGACCGCAATGGAAGAGAAAATAAGGATTTTCGTAACACGGGATACCGGTCTCCCCACTTCCATATAGCCTGTCACAGTGACATCGACTGACCTTGCACTGCGTTGGCCTGCAGGTGGAGCAGGTTTTCCACCTGGTCGGTGCTGTCCACCAGTCTTCTCCTGAAGTCGCGGTGGACCACGTCTCGGATGCCCAGCTCCCACGGTCGGGAGCAGCACGAGCCCGCGCGACACACCTCGCTGTCCGCTCCTGAAACAACGAGCACCAGCAACAGCCGTCAAGGAGGACGTAGGATGCATGGATGGTGATTTTAAGAAGACAGCGCGGCTGTTCGCTGGGATTACAGAGGAGTTGTGATCCAGTCGGTACTTGAACGCCCGCAAATCTGACGAAATTTGATAGAGTAATCTCGCCGACTGATTACGGAAATCTTCACCCACATGGTGAGATGAACGATTATCTCAAAAAGTACACTTATAACTTGGATACCGCACACATGCACACATATACACCCACTTAAATGTTTACGTACATCAAGACGTTTACATTTCGCAAAGTACCGCATTCTGTGTAAGCTGTCAAACTGATTTGTTTGTTAAAGAGGATGATGAAAAATGATGTCAGACTTCAACTGAAAGTGTCTCAAAACGCTGACCAGAAATCGACACGGCAGGAAATGCCTTCGTCCAAGGTTCCTACACCCACGCCTTGTTCGTACCGTTCAAGGATGACCCTCGCACCTTACTTAGCACTGTTTCGCGAGCATCTGATGCGCTGTTCACACCTTCATATTAGGCTCTGCCGGCGGCCGCAGCCGAGGCGAAAACGAGACAGAGTATGACGCCTGCTGACGGTCCAGTTAAGCCCGTTTGGGCAACCAATCGGTATCATTCCCGATAGCCGTGGCGTGAAGTGGCACCACGGCACTCTCTCCATTGGCTCTGACAGCTGGCCCCCATCACTGGCCTGGGTCAGATCCATCTAGATCCATCTAGAAAGAAATGGCGATCCATCCAGAAAGGCGACTTCGGGCGGTTTCGGGTGGGTCATGGCCGGTCGGTCTCCCCCTGGATCGGCCAGTGGGCCCGTCCGTTTCCGTCTGGCGGCCCGACCGACCCTGAAGACCTCACTGTGCCGCCCAACTGCACAACGCTCATGGCGTGCCATCATTTCTCATCTCGCGAGCTGTATACGAGCTGCAGCGCTGTCGCACCTCACTCGCCGGCGAAATTCGCATCCGTGACGCCGTAATAGCGTTCAATAACGTACGATGACACGGGGGAACGAATATGCCTGCTTTACATTCAAGGCCGGGGCGGCGCGGGCGCTGTTTTGTCTCGCGGGTCCGGGTTGAAGGGAGGCAGAGGAGGGGATAAGGAGGGATGACGAGGATGAAGAGGGGCGGGGCTGGATCCTGTTTCCGGACGGGCGAGATGATGCAGAGCTGCATTTTAATTCCACACATTAGCTGTGATGTGTTTGTAGGAAGCGCTCGTTGAACGCCATCGGATGAATAGCGCGCCTTGAAGATGGATTTAAATGATGCTTCGCGCGGCGACGCTGGAATTTCAAGTAGAAGCACAATAACATCTGCAGAAGCGGCGCGTTTTGGGCAGCACACTCTACGCTGCAGTCACGTTTACACGGCACACTCTATACGCTGCACTCTGATTAGAATTGGAATGGTAAGTGAGAGCATATGGGCCCTGTTACCGCCATATCCCGCCATGAAACTCACACTCCCAGCGTCAGTTCGACCTAAATAGCGTTCAAGCTTCATTGAGGCACGTCCAGCCTTCACATGGTACGACTCCCGTTCTGCGCGATGGCCTCCAATAACCCTGAAATTGTGATGAATTCGGCGGAGATGGAGCGTGAACGAGTATCAGTGTCACATCAAGAGCAGTCGAGCCCAGCTGCCGGCTCGCAGCGATTCAACACCGACACGCCCTCATGCAAATATGCAGTGGCGAATTTCCACTATGACATCCAACGACGGGCGGAGTGTAATTTAGCCGTATCACATTCCCCGGAATGCTGCTCTTTGTCGTGATGTAGTTGGAAATAGTTGAGCGTGACTCAAACGGCCATCGAGGAATGACGTGGTCACTGGTCACAAAGCGTTATCCGCTGAGTGAACTGATTGTGTATGAATGCGATAAATAACGGCTTGCAAATACAGGCCGATAAAAGAGAAGTGCATCGGCGCTTGATAGCGGCCGGGAGCTGAGGGCCGGGCACGGCTCAAGACAATGCAGAACCAGGTGGTCCGAGCCATGAGTCGTGAGTCACCAAGGAGACACGGGGAGCCTGTCTAGACCTGTCCAGTGTCCAGCGCCACCGGACATGTCCGGACATGTCCAATGTCCAACGCCACCGAACATACTGCAGCTCAGAGGGATACAAACAATGTTTCCTCCCTTCTCAGACATGGAGAACGCCCTCATACACGTGAATACGTGAACGTTTAAAGAGACGAGAAAATGCGAAATGAATACAGTAAACGATTAAGTCCCGGTTCTCACTGAGCGAAAAGAAAACGAAACGCGAAGCAAACATAAACACTGAATTGTCATACTTACCTTTATCACGTCGTACTAAGCATATTCTACGTTATTGCTATACCATCAACATTGTTGTCATATCCGGTTGTGCTCCGCTTGTGTTTGGCCGTTTGAAGCCTGTTACGTGTTACAACTTTACAACATTTACGTTTTTTTACGTTTGCTTTACGTATACGCCCCTAGTGAGAACAAGACGTAAAGATTTAGTCGCTGCTAGAAATCCTACGACGGAGCTGGGCTTGGGCCTGGCTTTGGAGTGGCCTGCTCTGATCTGATCGGGAAACTTTTCCGATTCGGTTTTACTGGCAATTTTCACGGCAGAACCATCCCATGGACCCGGTGTTTGGTAATGAACCTTGGTAAGTACGCCCCCGAGACGGCCCATTAAGGCGTTCATTGGCTCAAGTGCATCAAGAAATTTGGACACCGTTTTGACAGAATGATGGCGTAGGAATTGCAATCAACGGTTCACCATTTTGAAATGAGACCAGCGAATATTAAACGATGAACTTTATTTTTATTATGACAGCACTGTCGTAAATAGCATAAAACTAAGGCATAACAATACGAAAAGTCTATGTATTTGCACCGAGGCATTGCTGTTTTAATTCCACGTTCAGTTTAGGTGAAGCCATAAAAACGCCATAACAATTTTGTCCATACCTTACGCCCATTGTCTTCCGTTGAATTCTACGAACGTACGAAATACATTGTAACTAATCTGCCGCCATTGGCTACCCATCCATTAAATTGCCGCGCTGTTGCGGTCAGTGAATTAGTGAAACTCCCAGTTTGGACTATCATTACCGTGGTCATTATTATGGAATCTAAGTTATGAAAACACTTTTACCATACCGGCGTGTCATTATTCATGCTAACCATGTGATATTTACAACTGGACTCCTCAGGAGCCATGATAGACAGGTTAATTAAGGATTCGTGACAGGGTAGCTAATCGGATAACCCAATCAGCAGAGCAGTATGTTAATTGACGCTAGTTTAGACGATCCTATCGAATTGCTATGGACAATTGCCGGCTGTGTTATTACAAGTAATATGAAGTCATAACTACCTGTTTGGAGTGATTGAAATTGTAAGTCACGAAAGAAGCACTGAAAGCGTAACACAGGAAACGAAATGCTCAGAACGCTTTCACATTACTTTAAGTCGTTTAAGACAGGGTTGTGCTCGACTCATGAGTCGTTGAATCAAATCTGACTCGACTCCGACTCAAATGAGTCGAGTCAGAGTTGAGTCGGCTTGGGAAAAATAAATGTTGAGTCGAGTCAGAGTTAAGTCGGCTTGGAAAAATAAATGTTGAGTCGAGTCAGAATTGAGTCGGCTATAAAAAAATGAGGTTGAGTCGAATCGGAGTCGAGTCAACAAATTGTCGTTTGAGTCAAGTTTGAGTCAGCAGCTGTACACTACTTGAGTCATGGTTGAGTCTACTAATTTTCTCATGGCAAAAGGCAAAGCACCTTGTGACCTTGCACCTTGTAACTGATTCAATGTAAAGTGCAACCCCCAGGACTTAGAGCATTTCTAGGACATTGGAAGATGACAACACTTTCTAGCCAAACTTACCATATTCCATGGGCTTAAAATGCAGATACAGTCATCTAAGTTGTTAAGAAAATAAAGCTACGCACATATTTAGAAGAATTCCCCACAAAATAACTGCAAATAAATGCTAAAACATGAGCACGTGCTGCTCCTCGGCTCCCGCCTTGTAAACAAATGAACCTAATGCGTGATTCACACTATATGTACCCAATTTTCAGCTGTTCGGATATGGCCTCACTCTAGCAAAGTGCCTTGCCGTCCGTCAGCTGATCAAGGGTAGTTTCGACTTGCGTCAGCTTTATAGTGTGTAAGTGAAGTGAAGTGAAGAACATTAGTGAAGAACGATAAGCAAAAACTGCGCGTTCGAGACATCCTTGTAACGTATGGAAGCCCAGCCAGCCACCAAATTTATATAATAATGGTCGCTCCCATAATCTTGACAAAGTATCGTTATCGTTGGTAAAACATCAACAATAATGAGCAACCACCCTTGCTAATGTGTGCAGTGTTTAAATGCTCCCCAATGTTTATAAAGGAAAACAAATATGACATGGACATCCTTCGCTCCAGATTCATCGGGGAAATTCCCCAACCAACTCTGCCATTTAACAAGAAATTGAAGTCGCCAATTGCACGTTTGAGTCATTACTTCAGAAAATCTGAGGTGGCCAACATAAGTTATAAGCTGAGGAGCTTACTCTGAAAGGTAGAATAAACATTGCTGACTCTGCCTTTTCTCAAAACATTGATATTCTTTGCCTTTTATTGTTATGGCAACATTCCAATGCCACTTCAAGCATGATTGGTTTGTTGGACTGATACAAAATGAAAAAAAAATTAGGGTACACTGTAGCCATAGCCGTGGCCACAGCCGTGATCTAGAGATTTGTCCAGCCCGGCCCGCCCCATTAGCCGTGGAGTACAGCTGTCTGTGGGGCTAGCCGGGCCATGCAGAACTTTAAGTACATGCCTCCATACAGGTGGTATTCCTGAATCATGTACATCATAAAGCATGTGATGTTTTGAAATTTTAAGCGTTTTGGGCATTATTTAAAACAAATAATAATGCATGATGAAAGTATAAAAATGGTTGTCAGTTGTCACTTTATTAGGCACTGGAACATGAGTCAGAAATGAGTCAGATCACTTTGACTCAAGCTTGAGTGGACTCATTACAGAGTCGAGTAGAGTCGAGTCAGATGTAAAAGCAAATGAGTCAGAGTTGAGTCGACTCATTTGTTTTGCCGCACACTTTGAGTCAGAGTTGAGTTGACTCATCTTTTTTTGCCACATCACTTGAGTCAGAATCGAGTCAGATCAAAAATCCTGCCACACCGCTTGAGTCGGAGTTGAGTCGGGGACCCTCAGAAATGAGTCAGAGTCGAGTCAGAGTCAAAAATATATTAGTCGAGCACAACCCTGGTTTAAGATGTACGAAAAACTTTTACGAAATACCTAGAAAATAGGTAACCAGCTGGAAAATTAATGATAAGTGAAATTATTAAATCACCGCTGACGAGGTTCAGATGTCGGAGATTGATCCTCACTAAAATAGAATGGGTGTAACTTCTTCCTTGGCCTAGCCGGTCGAACTAGACCAGCAACATAATCATGGCATGTTCTCTGTTACTCGTTTCGAGTAAATCTCCATACATCTGCTGAGCTCCCAGTTCCATCACCTGGTCTCGGAGCTTCGTGCCGGGTAGGCACCTGACCCCCGTAGGAAAAAGCCACCTGGCTGTCGTGCCGAACAACCCCCTGGCTCCCACGGGAACACACCGTCTCCCCGGGACCCCAGCAGCGACGGCCGACCGTCCAATAACGGGTCCGATGGCCGTCAGTCGTCGGCGGCGCCGGGAGCCGGCCGTCGGCGGCGCCGGGAGCCGGCCGTCGGCAGCGCCGGGAGCCGGCCGTCGGCGGCGACGGGCGTCGGACCATCGGAGAGAGTCGACGGAGGGCGGTCCCACAGGAGGCACACTGACCCTGGGCTGACACGCGACACATGTCTGCCGCTGCGCCTCCCTGGCCGCCCACGCGACCCGCCTATCTCCAGTCCCGCACGACCCATCCTGCTGACACGCTTACTGACGCCCGTCCGGCACGCACACATGACCCGCCCCGCCCCGCCCCGTCCCGTCTGCCGACCCGGCCCAGCCTGTCGGTCCGTCCCCTCCCCCTGCCGGCATCATCTCCCCTCGACGACCCTCCACCACTCTCCGACCCAACCTCCCTTCGCTGACCGACACTGGGGTCCCGTGGTTCGTCGGTTCCGTCGGGTCCGACGATGCTCCGTCGACATTAGCGACGTCGCGGCGACGCGACGCCCTGACGGTAGGTAATAATGGAAATACGTTCTCAGGAACGCCGAGAGACTTATTCTGTGAATAGACATCGACGCTGAATGGAGGCGAAATGTCATACCCGCATACCTTTACCCACCCACGTACCCATCGCGCAAGGCAGGAACGACGCTGTACGAGCGTATATGGCGAAGTTGACAAGGTGTCCCCTAGTTGGTGGATTCAATGTCAAGTTGTCACGCATGCCGTGCTCAAAATAGCGCTCACGGATGAACTTGAAGTGTTTTATTGTTGCTCGGTTCGAGCCCAGTCGAAGCCAGTCCGAATACGAGCATCAAGACGGACGGCGATGCCAGACGATGCCAGGCAGGTCAAAACACCGCCTTGAGACCCTTTGTGACGGTCCGACAGGAATACCTTCCTCCTGGATGTAGTTTGGCCGAGCGCAGCTCCAGTAAACTGAAGTCAGATCGCCGGAATCCGCACCGTTTTCTCTCAAGCGGACGAAAATAAGCTCGTCGGAGGCCCCCGAAGCTCGTCGGAGGCCCCCGAAGCTCGTCAGGCTGACGGTCGATCGCTGAGGGTTCCCAGGAACATGGCTGGCTCTCCGCGAGACGGTGCCGCGCCCGACTGACCGGAGCGTGCCCGGAGGGCCAGTAGGGATTGGGGAAGGGGAGGGAGCGGTCGCCGCGCCCCCGGGCGGATTATCGGGGAGGGGTCGCCGCTGAGGACATGGTGACTCACCCGGCGGAGGCGGCATACATCAAACGCCGGGCGGCGTCACTGCCGCGGCCCGATGACGCGTCCCTGAGGAGTGTCGTGACACATGACACGTGACACAGTCGGGGTGTGCCGTCAGTGTCGGGAGGTTGCCACAGGGTGCGCCGACTTGTCAGGACGACCCGACTGGATATGCTGTAAAGTGTCTCCGATTGGCGTGCTGCACGCGCCTGCAGCTTAGGGAAATAATAAACGAAGCAATGTTGCGGAACATTTTGAAATTCCTCGGTGAAAAACGTAAGACAGTTGTGAGTAATCGACGTCCATCAGCTCTTGCGTGTTCGAAACAATCGAGAAAACGAACGCATGTCGTTCGTATGTCATGAATGAAAAAGAATTCGCAACAATGTTGCAACTCCTTGTCTTCATCATCACCTGCTGGAGCTTCCTTTTGGGACGTTTTACAGATAGAGAAGGGCCAGCTTCTGGGAAGACACTGATGAGGACGCAGATGTGTCAGGAACACGTCCTCTGGGGGACTAGCGATAGCGAAGGCGCGTTTTCGCCGAGTGTGCAAAGTGCACATCACAGTGCACAGTGGGCGGAGCCGCACTGACACCAGACACGACACCAACTCAGACCCGGGCGCCCAGGCTGCAATCACTGGCGGATCC